>PNEQ01091228.1:0-24331 GCA_003012365.1 Medauroidea extradentata | reverse complement strand
TTACTTAGTGCATCAAAGTGCAACTTAGTGCAATGAAGTGCAGCTTAGTGCAATTAAGTGCATCTTAGTGCAATAAAGTGCAACTTAGTGCAACAAAATGCAACTTAGTGCAACACAGTACAACAAATGACACATAACATAGTGGGTTAATTATGTTAGGTTGTGGTAGGTTGGGTTATATTAAGTTGGGTTAGGTTGGATTAGGTTAGTTTTGGTTAGATTAGGTTTGGTTAGGTTAGGTTGAGTTAGGGTAGGTAGGGATAGGTTAGGTAGGGTCAGGGTCGGTTTGGTTAGGTTAGTTTGGGTTAGGTTAGGTATATTTGGGTTAGGTTTGTTATATTTGGGTTAGGTTAGGTTGGGTTAGGTTAAGTTGGGTTAAGTTATGTTGGGTTGTGTAAGTTTTGGTTAGGTTATGTTGGGTCAGGTTAGGTTGGGTATGGTTAGGTTAGTTTGGGTTAGGGTTATGTTAGGTTGGGTTAGATTAGGTTGAGTTGAGTTTGGGCAAGATGTAAGTTGGGTTGGGTTAGGTTTGGTTTGAGTTACATAGAGTTTGGTTAGGTTATTATAGGTTGGATTATGTTGTATTATGCAGGTTAGTGCATCATAGTGCAACAAGTGCAACTTAATGCAAATTAGTGCCACATAGCATAACAAAGTGCAACTTTGTGCAACACAGTGCAACACAGAGCAACTAATGGCACATAACATAGTGGGTTAGGTTATGTTAGGTTGGGTTAGGTTAGGTTGGGTTGGGTTAGGTTGGGTTATGTTAGGTTGGGTTAGGTTAACTTAGGTTAGGTTACTTTGGGTTAGGTTAGTTTGGGTTAGGTTGGGTTAGGTTGGGGTAAGTTAGATTGGATTATTTTTTGGTCAGGTTGACTTAGGTTAGGTTGGGTTAGGTTAGGATGGGTTAGGTTAGTTTGGGTTAGGTTAGGTTGGGTTAGGTTAGGTTGGGTTAGGTTAGGTTGGGTTAGGTTAGGTTGTGTTAGGTTAGGTTGGGTTAGGTTAGGTTGGGATAGGTTAGGTTGGGGCAGGTTAGGTATGGTCTGGTTAGGTTGGGTACAGTTAGGATAGGTTAGGTTGCATTAGGTTGGGTTATGTTTTCTTCGGTTAGGTTGGGTTAGGTTAGGTAGGTTCAGGTTAGGTAAGGTCAAGTTAGTTTTGGTATGGTTAGGTTAGGTAGAGTTGGGTTAGATTTGGTTGGGTTAGGTTAGGTTGTGTTAGGTCAGGTTACTTTTGGTTAGGTTGGATTAGCTTAGCTAGTTTTAGCTTTGTTTGAGTTGAGTTTGAGCTTAAAGTTAGGTTGGGTTATGTTTGGTTTGGGTGAGGTAGTGTTCGGTTAGGTAATTTTAAATGGATTATGTTGTATTATGCAGGTTAGCACAACATTGTGCAAAATAGTGCAACAAAGTGCAACATAGTGCAAGAAAGTGCCACTTAGTGCAACAAAATGCCACTGAGTACAACATAGTGCAACAAAGTGCTACTTAGTGCAACAAAGTGCAACTTTGAGCAACATAGTGCAACATAATGCAACAAAGTGCATCAACAGTGCAACTTAATGCAACAAAGTGCTACTTAGTGTAACAGTGTAACAAATGGCACATACCATTTTGAGTTGAGGTATGTTTGGTTGGGTAAGGTTAGGTTGGGTTAGGTTAGGTTGGGTTAAGTTAGGTTAGGTCGGGTTAGGTAAGGTTGGGTTAGGTTAGTTTGTGTTAGGTAAGTTTGTGTTAGGTTGGGTTAGGCTAGGTTAGATTGGGTTATTTTACTTTCGGTCAGGTTGACTTAGGTTAGGTTGGGTTGGGTTAGGTTAGGTTAGGTTGGATTAGCTTAGCTTGATTCAGCTTTGGTTGAGTTGAGATGAGTTTGAGCATGAAGTAGGGTTGGGTTATGTTTGGTTGGGTTAGGTAGAGTTCGGTTAGGGAATTTTAGTTGGATTATGTTGCATTATGCAGGTTATTGCATCATAGTGCAACAAAGTGTAACAAAGTGCAACAAAGTGCAACTTAGTGCAACAAAGTGCAGCAAAGTGTAACATAGTGCAACAAAGTGCAACTTAGTGCATCTTAGTGCAACAAAGTGCTTCTTAGTGTAACACATTGTAACACATGGCACATAACATAGTGGGTTCAGTTATGTTTGATTGGGTTAGGTTAGGTTGGGTTAGGTTAGGTTGGGTTAGGTTAGGTTGGGTTAGGTTGGGTTAGGTTAGGTCGATTTAGGTTAGGTTTGGTTAGGTTAAGTTGTGTTAGGTTATTTTGGGTTAGGTTGATTTAGGCTATGTGGTGTCGGGTTAGGTTAGGTTGTGTTAGCTAAGCATGGGTTAGCTTAGGTTGAGTTGAGTTTGGTTTTGATGTATGTTGGGTTAGGTGGTGTTTGATTTGGGTTAGGTAGAGTTTGGTTAGGTTGGATTAGTGCATTATAGTGCAACAAAGTGCAACTTAGTTCGACATATTGAATTAAGTGCAACTTAGTGCAACATAGTGCGACAAAGTGTGACATAGTGGTACAAAGCGCAACTGTGCAACATACTGCAACAAAGTGCGACTTAGTTCAACACGGTGCAACAATTGACACATAACATAGTGGGTTTGTGTTTTGTTTGGTTGTGTTCGATTGGATTGGCTTAGTTTGGGGGAGATTAGGTTGGGTTAGGTTAGGTTTGGTACAGTTAGGTTAGGTTCGGTTAGGTTAGGTAGAATTGGGTTAGGTTATGTTGGGTTAGGTTAGCTTGGATTAGCTTGGATTGAGTTGAGTTTGGGTTTGATGTAAGTAGGGTAGAGTTAGGTTTGGTATGAGTTACGTAGAGTTTGGTTATGTTATTTTATGTTATATGATGTTGTGTTGTGCAGGTTAGTGGATCATAGTGCAACAAAGTGCAACTTAATGTAACTTAGTGCAAAATAGCACAATAAAGTGCAACTTAGTGCAACAAAGTGCAACTTAGTACAACAAAGTACAACTTTAAGCAACATAGTGCACCACAGTGCAACTAATGGCATATAACATAGTGGGTAGAGTTATGTTAGATTGGGTTAGTTTAGGTTGGGTTAGGTTGAATTATGTTAGGTTGGGTTAGTTTAATTTGGGTAAGGTTACTTTGGGTTAGGTTAGTTTGAGTTAGGTTAGGTTAGGTTAGGTTAGATTAGGTTAGGTTATATAATTTTTGTTTGGGTCAGGTTGGCTTAGGTTAGGTTGGATTAGGTTAGTTTAGGTTATGTTAGATTAGATTAGTTTGGGTAAGGTTAGGCTAGTTTGGGTAAGGTTAGGTTGGGATAGGTTAGGTAGGGTCATGTTAGGTATGGTCTGCTTAGGTTGGGTACAGTTAGATTAGGTTAGATTGGGTTAGGTTATGCTGTGTTAGGTTAGGTTGGGTTAGGTTAGGTTATATCGGGTTAGGTTACGTTGGGTTGGGTTAGGTTAGGTAGGTTCAGGTTAGGTAAGGTCAGGTTAGTTTTTGTATCGTTATTGTAGGTAGAGTAGGGTTTGATTAGGTTGGGTTAGGTTAGGTTGGGTTAGGTTAGGTTGGATTAGGTTAGGTTGGGTTAGTTTAGGTTGGGTTAGTTTAGGTTGGGTTAGGTTAGGTTGGGTTAGCTTACCTTAGTTCAGCTTTGGTTGAGTTGAGATTGAGCTTGAAGTCGGGTTGGGTTATGCTTGGTTTGGGTTAGATAGAGTTCGGTTAGGTAATTTTAGTTGGATTATGTTGCATTATGCAGATTATTGCATCATAGTGCACAAAATACAACAAAGTATATCATGGTGCAACTTAGTGCAACATAGTGCAACAAAGTGCAACTTAGTGCAACATAGTGCAACATAGTGCAGCAAAGTGCAACAAAGTGCAACTTAGTGCGACTTAGTGGTACACAGTGCAACAGAGTGCAACTTATTGCAACAAAGTGCAACACAGTGCAACAATGTGCAACAAAGTGCTACTTAGTGTAACACAGTGTAACAAAAATAGCACATAACAGTGGGTTGAGTTTTTTTTAGGTTAGGTTAGGTTGGGTTAGGTTAGGTCGGGTTAGGTTAAGTTGGGTTAGGTTAGGTTAAGTTATGTTAGTTTGGGTCAGGTTGGGTTAGGCTAGGTTAGATTGGGTTATTTTACTTTGGGACAGGTTGACTTAGGTTAGGTTGGGTTAGGTTAGGTTGGATTAGGTTAGGTTGGGTTAGGTTAGGTTGGGCTAGGTTAGGTTGGGTTAGGTTAGGTTGGGTTAGGTTAGGATGTGTTAGGTTAGGTTGGGTTAGGTTAGGTTGGGTTAAGTTATGTTTGGTTAAGTTAGGTTGGGATAGGTAAGGTAGGGTTATGTTAGGTTGGGTTAGGTAAGGTAGGGTTATGTTAGGTAGAGGTCAGGTTATGTAGGTTCAGGTTAGGTTGGGAACTGTTAGTTTAGGTTAGGTTAATTTTGTTTAGGGTAGGTAGAGTCGGATTAAGTTAGGTTGGGTTAGGCTAGTTCGTGTCAGGTTAGGTTAAGTAGAGTTAGCTTAGCTTGGGTTAGCTTAGGTTGAGTTGAGTTGAGTTTGGGTTTGATGTAAGTAAGGTTGGGTTATGTTTGGTTTGGATTAGGTAGTGTTTGGTTAGGTTGGATTATGTTGTGTTATGCAGGTTATTGCATTATAGTGCAACAATGTGCAACTTAATTCAACATTGTTAAATAAGTGCAATTTAGTGCAACTTAGTGCCACAAAGTGCAACATAGGGGTACAAAGTGCAACTGTGCAACATACTGCAACAAAGTGCAACTTAGTTCAACACGGTGCAAAACTGGTAGATAACAGTGGGTTTGTTATGTTTGGTTGTGTTTGATTGGGTTAGGTGAGTTTGGGGGAGGTTAGGTTGGGTAAGGTTTGGTTTGGTTAGGTAGAGTTTGGTTAGGTTGGTTTGGGTTAGGTTAGGTAGTTGGGTTAGGTTAGGTTGGGTTTGCTTAGCTTGGGTTAGCTTAGGTTGAGTTGAGTTTGGTTTTGATGGAAGTTGGGTTGGGTTATGTTTTGTTTGGGTTAGGTATAGTTTGGTTATGTAATTTTATGTTGGTTTACGTTGTGTTGTGCAGGTTAATGCTTCATAGTGCAAAAAAGTGCAACTTAGTGCAACACAGTGCAACAAATGGCACATAACTTAGTGGGTTGAGTTTTGTTAGGTTGCGTTGTGGCGCAATTAAATATACGAGATTTCGGCGTCAGGCACTGTTATTCAGAAATGCTTTAATCGAAAAAAATTGTTGCTTAGGAAGTTGGCAAAATCTATTGTCAAGGATTGCTGGTTTTTGCAAATTGGCTTCGAGAAACCTGCACTTCTGAACTGATGCTTTTACTGTGAATTAAAACACGCACTCTTAAGCAGCAGGGATTTTAAAATACAACGTATGGGATGTTGTAAAATTGCATGTTAATAATATGGAGGAACAATCCTTGCATCTAAAGTAAATTACATGGATATAGGTCGGAAAATGCACCGTGTCAGCACTGCAATTCACAGTACACGATGCATAGTGCATAACGTGCTGGCTGAATCGTCTTACTGTGGAATGTCATCACATCTATTATTTGCAGTGTCCGATGTAGCATTCCACACTTAAACGATCCAGTCCGCGTATCATGCACTAAATCATAATACCTGTAGTAGAGTTTAGGGAGCGTTATCTAATTCATATAGCATTTTTTCATCTACAAGTGAGGAATTTTTCTTTCAAGAGATTGACATGTAATTTTTCAACATCATGTATATGATTTTGTATGACGGCTGAAATTTGACATCGACACGACCGTTTATTAAGTTTTCGTTATCGTGACGTGAACACTTAAAGAGCTTGGGTTCGAGTTTCTATACGTTTTACGATAATTATTTTTAAAAACTTAAACAGGAGGTGTTATCATAAATTCGTTTTGTAACTTTACTATAGCTGGTTTTAACTACGTACTCTGATATTCTTTTCGAGACAAAATACAGCGTGATGGTAGCTGATCAGTTCATTAACGAAATGTTCATTTAATTGATAAATTAGCTAAAATATGTATATCGTTAGTCTCGAAAAATTACATTACATGGTATAAACAACTTGCAACAAAGTTACGGAGCAATTTTATGTTATCGGCTCTTGTCTGGGTTAATCCATGTAATTAATTTTTATATCTCTTGACACTTATTTGCAATACAACTTTAAAAATGTTGTTTGCACATCACCATTCTCAAAAGTAAACGTATGAAATCACAAGACATGTATTGAAAATTCTTGTTGAGAGTGCCACGAAAACCAATCCCTTTACCGTGGACAATCTACATAACTGTAAAAAAAAATATTTGTAAATTTACCACTTTTATGTACACGAGTGTTTAAAAAGTATGTATGAAAACAATATTTCCCATACATCAATTGTATCATTCCTACATATGTTTACTGAACAGTAAACGTATACTGATGTTGACAGACTTGTTTAGTAGCAATCCTCAACATTTGCTCTGCTTACAAGCTGAAGCACTTCTAAGCATTTTATTCTGTGTCTGGGTAACGTTAATTGTACTACAGGTTAGAAAGATCAATGTTAAAACTTTGTCACAGGGAAAATTTCTGCCGCTTGAGTGCTGGTATCGGTGAGTGCAAAATGACCAATCACAGAAATTCCCTGAATTTTAAGTTACATAAATACAACAATTTAAAACGCGAAATTGGTGTATTTTCACTTTAAAATTATGTTAAAGGACTTGTGTCATTTTCAAACCTATTTAAATGTAATTTTACTACAGTTTATAATTTTTCTAGTCCCTTAACGATAGCAGCGAAACTAGCGGCAGAAATTTTCCTTGTCCCAAATACTTACATAAGGAAACACATTTTCTTTCTAACCTGTAGTAGAATTAACCTTAGCCTGGGTTGAATACTCTTCTTACAGTTTAAGAATTGTTTTACAGTGTATCATTGCTACATACAAAATCACTAATTAATGCATTCTCCCACACTTTCCTTGACCGATGTACATCATTGGAATATACATGCAAATGTGTAATTTTTATTAAAAACTTGGGTCGGACGACGTAGTAATTACAGACTGCTGATGGTAAGAGGTCACTTTTTAAAGCCCTTGTAACGTGCACTAACCAACAGCAAATACGTTTTATTATGGTCTCAGACGATAACCTTTAAGGTAGATAATATGTATTTAATGTAAACATCCTTTACGTGTCCGTGAAATCGTCACTGGCATTTCCTTATCATGAGAAGTTTTCTGGAACTTGGTTCTGCTGGAGTTAGATCTTGGCAGATCTCGCTGTAGCTTTTCTCATTGTATATGGTGCTAGATCCTGATTGTCGTTACACGAGCTCGATTCCTCATCGGCGGTAGGCTGTCACATTTGACCAATGAGCCACATGTCGCAATCACAGATAACAGAAGGAAACCGGCTGTGACAACGTCCTGCAGTTTAAAGCCGGAAATTTTTATTGGTGGGGCCGAAATTGCCCGGGTATCATAGCGTTAATCACACGTGTTATCTGGCTTTTCTTGTGCACACATTTAGGTTAGTTTTATGATATTCTAGGCATACAAATGCAACTGTCAGCTTATTTCATTATTGCAGTGCAAGTCAAGTTTGTACAGAATGTAGGAAAGTACTTCCCATCCAAAGTGAAAACGTTTTCGTGAAATTATGGCTACTTGAGAAATATAATTTAACTTAAGAATGCAACACACGTGCGTTGTAAAATGCACAAACAAGTCCGTCTTAAGGCCTCGCTCTTTAGTTTAGTAGTGGTTTCGAAAATATTTTTTTAACGCAAATTAATGCATATATCAAAAATTCATTCTGCCAGTTTTAACACTTATATTTATATATCATCGTTTGCGTCTGAATTTTTCTGGTGCAATACGCTAAACAAATTTTCAGATTTTTGCCCCTGAAGTAGCACATATTTTGTTGTCAAAATATGCCAAAACGAAGCAAAATAAATTTTTTGCTAGCAAACAGTACATTGTTATAAAAAAAACGCTGTGGCAACATTGTGTATAGTATGACTATACATAGTCTCAAATTTTTTCAAAGCATTTGGTTAAAAAATATTCAAGTTATTTGCAATTGTTTGAAATAAATGAAAGATCATGGCCTTAAATTACAAGTGATACGTGTATTACAAGTTCACATTACTGATAAAATATAAAATGTTTGTTGATCTCCCGTCTAATTGCCATGAGTGTGAAAGGTATCTTTGACAGGTCATATTATTTTACCTCATAATGATCGTATAATAAAAGCCCTCAAAAATAACTCCCCCGATGTCTGCTTCGTATCTCGTACGCTATTTTATAACTTTTGCGTCTACATGGGCAATACAATTGTAATTATACCCAAAAAGTTAAGCAGAGTGCTTCATAGAACTACGTGTCGTGTAAATATTAATTATAACGTTTGTATATGTTAAACTACAAAAACGGAACGATGATCAGAACCGAGTTCTTTCAAACACGGGTCCTATAAGTTACCGCCCACTGCTTACTTCTTTTGTAAAGAAAAGTCTGAATCGATCACAACTGACTTAGACCTTTTGCTTGCTCTTGCTATTCTATGTTCAATGTCTTAAAAGCTACGCCTACGACGCGATTAAAATGTGCTGCAGGATGGTCGTAAATACGTTTTTTTAACGAAACTATTCCGCGTGTGCCCACTGTACGGTAAAAAAACACACTGGATTTATTTGCTTGGACATACTCCATTGCGAAATAAATAACTTGTCAAAAGAGAACTAAAGTAATACAAGAAAACATAAATAAGCAAGAGTATGCTTTAGTCATATGTATACATAAACAGCATGTAATTACAAAACTGGAATCTGGTCAGATAAAACGAGGAACAAAACTTATTTTTGTTATTTCTTTTATTAAAGGGATGTGTGCATAAATTTAAGCCTAACATAACTGAAGTCACAATATTTTTGGAAGTCAGTATGGAAAAACTAAAAAAGGATAATCCTAAGAAATAGTTTCGTCAACTTTATAAAATATTTACTCTAAGAGTTGGAAAAAGTGTTAGATAGGTGATTTTCAACTTTTATATAGTGACTTGCAACCAAAGATGTTAGAAGGGTCCAGATGGAGCGTGTCGCCGGGAATTGTAACCAAACAAACGCTTGACATGGCTGGTATCAATATGGCCGACTAATTAAAAAATTGAGGAAATATTAGTTAGGAGGGCTAAGAGTTTTCAACCTAAACCATCAATTTAAGAGCATAATACATTAATTTACCATAAAAATACCAGTCTGATGTGTACTTTTGAGGTTAAAGCAGTATGTTGGCTGGCAAATTTGGTGGCTACCTCTCCTTCTTGGCTTCACTCCCCTCACCCTCACTCCGACCTTATGATACCCCCGTGCTTGCAACGAACCTTATTTTTACTATAATGGTTATTGCAGTTTATGTGTCATACATACTTAGTTTTTAACCGTTTATCTTTTAATATAGTCGTACTTAATTTATAGTCAGCAACCGTTTGGTTTCTGGTCTAAAATATTGCTAAAAGTGAACAAGATTTAGGGAAAGTGATTTCAAGCTAAAGAATTCACATCAAAATATGATTTCTTTGACAGCCAGTGTTAGCATAAGTAAGTTAGGCGTAGTTACTCAGATGTTAGAAAAACTTGATACATTTTACAAATTCTCGTTATAAGCTGGAAGCAAAGAATCTGTCTTGATGGCATCACGGGATGTCAAAAGCTGTGAAGAACAATATTTCCGACTGTGTACATCAAACAAAAAACTTTTCACATATTTTAGGCGGGGTATTTTACTAAGCTATTAAATACATCTTAGAAGCAGGTAATCTCAATTATAAATTTAACAAATTAACAAAATGCGTTCCAACTGACTGGATGAGGTGTTCTGGATGCAAGTTTCATAATCTTCTTACATACATCTTTTTGAACGATCTTGCCGACTGCGTTCGAAAATCTGGCCGTTGCTGGAGTCTGCGAGTGTGGCTCAAGGTCGTACAGTGTGGTTTGGGTTCAATTTCCTGCCAACGCGGGTCGGGGTTTTATAATTACCGGACAGTCCTGGTGGGTAAATTTGCTATTTCCTACAGAGCTTGCATCCATTCGGTTCTGACCAAACAACATTTTGTTTGCATAAATTAACAAAACGTGTAAATAATGTCCAACAAATCGTTTTGGTGAACGATAACCTTGTTATACCAGCAGAAATATCTAGTACGTCCAACCATGCACTGTAGATTTTTTGTTGTACTTATGCGTTTAAATTTTTGACACATTACTTAAATTGCGTTCTAGTAGCTAATCTGCATACTTTTATGTTTGTACGACATGGTGTTAGTTTTTTTGACGTTTGAGACATCCTCTTTCACTTACGAAAATTTGTTAGCTCTCATAGTTTTCCGATAGCAGCACGTCAAATTCAAAATTTGCAAGTTACAGGAAAATACAAATATAATAACGGACTTACTCAAATCAAATAATTTACACTGAATATATATATATATATTATGGACATATGCAATAAGTAATTAAAACACACAACCAAATCTATATGTATTTTTTTAATTACCGTAAGTAAAGAATATTGTCATAACTTTCTTCAGAATTTCTTAAACAATATAAAGGAATTTCGTAGCGTGTTTTTAAATCCTTCTTCCGGGTTAGTCAGTTGGTTTATGTTATACTCCACTTCATATAAGTTTGGATAAATCTGACGGGCAATAATTTTTTAGTATTTTGCGATTTGTTGCACAACGCAAGACATTTTTATCTCTAAAATGAACCTGAAATGTCCATTTCAGCATTTGTACTGCAAAGTTTGTCTTGTGTAGTGACAAAAATAACAAAATATTACAAAGTATTGCCCATAAGTTACTGTCAGATTTATCCAAACTTATATGAAATGGAGTATATTTGTATGTTCCCGTGACTTGCAAATTTGTTTCTTATTATGCTGCTATGGGCAGAATAATGAAAGCAAAAATATGTTCACAGAAGGAAAATGTAGGCACAAGTAAACGTCTATAAGACTAACACTATGTCAAACAAATATAAAATCATGAATTATTTCCACTTGAGCACCCTTACGAAACATCAAGCTGAATATAGATGAATTAAAAAATATACTTTTACTTTACGTGAGAATTCTTCACAATGACAGCGCTTGTAAAATAGCACTCCCATAACATTAGCTGTGGGAATAGTAAACTTCTCATGAGGGTTAGCAGCTTGTATAGACGAAGGGCGGGTCCATAGGTGGATATAGCGTCAGTGTACTATTTCTGAGCAGAGTCTGTGACAGGGAGCGTATTATAAGACAGCCCTAACTCCGATGTTAAACAATGAGAACCTTATCTTCTGAGAAGATGCTCGTTGGCAGGCGCAGATAAAAAAAAGGGGGGTGGGGGTGGTCAAGGGTACCCGACCCCACCTTTTTACCTTTTATGGATTGTTTATCTGTAAAATATTACAAATTTTTAAAGTGGTATATTCCATTTTTTCGTTTGTTTAGGAAATGCCATAACTAGCACCATTTTGCACCTTAAAAACTTAATGTTTGTGGAGGAGGGCCCCCGGACACACTCTTACTTTTACTCGGTGTGTAGGCATAGCTAATTTTTAGGAATGCCTAGAACTGGATCTGCCAATACTCGATGGATACAATTCACCTATATCTAAGACCAACGTCAGATAACGCAATTTTGTGCAATTTTCATATATAATCATTTGTACCTCTCAGTTAATTATCTTAAAATAAAATATTTTGGTTGGTTTTCTTCGTGAATTATCATATACTCCCTGGTGAACTACATTATTATATACAAACGCTGCAGGGTTACATTTATCATTCGGCATTTTTAAACTAATTTTAAAGCAACATTACCCAGTTAAATAAATATGCAATCTTTATCGGCAAGTGGGAATTTGCCATACAAACGGTAATGGCGGATCAACAATGAATGATGACGAGAGACGTCTCATAATTGCTACGTTCTTAATGTAATTTTAGTTACTACATTTAACTTTTCAAAATATTGCATAAAACTATGTGTTAGTGAAATGCGCCAGAATGTAATGCATTGTTTCAATTCGTTACTATTTCATTGCAATTTTAGTTTTTCGTTGCCTAAGTTGTCCGGCGGAAGGTCTTGTGGGTGAGCTGAGCTGAGTGGTCATCAAATACACTTGTAAACAAATACCGGACAACTTGCACACTGCCACGAGAAAACCCCTACGGCGTTGTTACCTTGCCAGCAGGTAGCAATATATTATAAATTGTTTCAGAGTTCCGCTGCCAACATTTGAATGCTGATGGAATATATTCTCTCTTCAATGTAGTAAAATATGTTCGTTGACGACTTAATGTCGTAAAACGACATCGTAAAAACTTCCTAATTAGTAATGGAAGTAATTAACGCATACACGGTATGGGACACTTACTAGTCTTCAGCTTATAAATAGAATAAATATTGAGAGAGAGAAATAAAGAGAGAGATTTCGGTCAGCACTTCACATCGAGGTCTTTAGCGCTGGTGAGGTGTGATATGACGTGAGTATGGGACAGCGCCGGAATGATGGGGCGGGGGAAACGGGAGATCCCCGAGAAAACTTTCCGACCAACGGCATCGTCCGGCACGATTCCCACATGTGAAAATCCGGGGTCCGAACCCCCCGGTAATCGAACCCGGATCGCCTTATTAGTGGGAGGCGAGAGGTCTGACCCATCGGCCACCGCGGGTCCAACAAACATTGAACATTGTTACTATTACAAATCTTATAAAACCGGAATACACTTGACTGTTTCATAAAAACGTATAGCAACGCTATCATTGAGGTAATGGAAACAATTTTCCCATACCTACTTTATTAACACTCCTTTGCATCGGTATGGTAAGTTTCAATATAGTTTTTTACACGGTAGTAAAAAAATACACGCTAACAGAAATATATGATATTAATTAAAATCATATCAGCAAATAGTAAATAGGCAAACCTTAATGCTATTAAGTTACTTTTCACGCACTCTTCCTTTGATTGTATGTATAGCGATTCGGCGTTAGTGCGTATCATATCTGAGGACACTCTTATGTGTATTTGAAATGACGATAGATGTTCCCAGGTATTCGTGTTCTCTCTTCCTCCATAGCCGGCCTCCGTAGCTTAGTCAGTTAGGCGCCGGTCTACGTTGTAAAAAAAGATCCTGGGTTCAAAACCTGACTCGGGTATGGATGTTGTGTTGTCCGTTCACCTCACTTTGTCCTCATAGGTTTTTAAGACATCGTTGTTAAGGCCTTGGCCTTCATTTTTGCAGTGGTTTCGAAAATATATATTTTAACGCAAATTAATACATATATCAAAAATTCATTCCTACAGTTTTAACACTAATGTATCATTGTTTGTATCTGAATTTTTCTGTTGCAATACACCAAACGGATTTTTAGATTTTTGCCCATGAAATATCACATATTTCGTTGTGTAAATAAGCCAAAATGAAGCAAATTCATTTTTGCTAGCAAACGGCTCATTATTAAAAAAAAAAAAAAAAAAAAAAAAAAAAAAAAAAAAAAAAAAAAAAAAAAAAAAAAAAAAAAAAAAAAAAAAAAAAAAAAAAAAAAAAAAAAAAAAAAAACTCTGTGGAAAAATTGTGTATCGCATTACTGTACAGAGTTCTAAAATTTTTTCAAATAATTTGGTTAAAAAATATTTGAATTATATGCAATTGTTTGAAATAAATTAAAGGTCATGGCCTTAAAAGATCGTAAAATACTCTCACCTCATCACAACTAAGATTGATTCTACTACGGGTTAGAAAGATCAGTGTTAAAAGTTTGTCACAGGGAAAATTTCTGCCGCTTGAGCGCTGGTATTTGGTAATGTGTGCAAACTGACCAATCAGAGAGCTGTCTTGAATTTTAAGCTACATAAAGTTGATAATTTAAAACGCGAAATTGGTTTATTTTTCACTTTAAAACTAAGCTAAATGACCTCTGTCATTTCCAAGCATATTTAAATTTATTTTACTACGTTTTCGTATTTTCCTGGTCTCTTAGCGATAGCAGCGAAACTAACGGCAGAAAGTTTCCCAGTGCCAGGCTCTCCCATAATAAAACATATTTTCTTTCTAACCTGTTGGAGCATTAACCTTACCTCTGCCTACACAGCAATAAAATTTTCATCCTTCTCGTTTTGTATTCTCCCATCGACTGTGGAATTCGTGGTAGATTTTGACGAATCAATGCAATAGTTTCTATATAATAATCTTAAAAGTTGGCTGTGGACATTCTTCCTCCCACGAAAAAAAAAATCCAAACCACAAGAAAAAAAATTAAATATGGTACCTTGAATTTCGGTAAGAAATTGTTTCCGGCAACTACATGACACTTATTTATGTTTGTATTCAAGGATGTATGCATAGTCATCAGCAAGAGGAAATGGATCCATACACACACAAACTTGCATTGGAATATAGCACTAAATTATGTTTGTTGTTCGTCTTGGTTGACGGAAGTTTGTCAAAGACCATTGGCAATTTAACTGTGAATCCGCAGAACGCAGAAAATGTAGTACATAAGTTGTCCTCCGACAAGTATTAGAATGTCTGACATAAAGTGTGAACAAAAAGGAGTTATATATATATATATATATATATATATATATATATATATATATATATATATATATACATACACACACACACACTTAACACTTACACACTTATACCGTATATCTCTATGCATAAAAGAGAACACTGAATGACTGACTGAATGACTGACTGGCGTATCAAACTGCAGCTCAACCCGCTGGACCTACAAATGTGAAATGTTTTGCGTGTATTCTCTTTAGGTCGTAGGGCAGCACTAAAAAGAGATTTTTCGTAATTCGTCCCCTAAGAGGGTGAAAAGGGGTGAATTTTGTTCTAGAAGATTCGTTTACATAGCTCGAATTTGACGGCCTTTCGTCGTGACTTTAACTTCAATGGGCCAGTCACAAAAATGTATATTAGCCAATTTAAGGGTTTTTCGAAATTCAAACGTTGAAGTGAAAAGACCTGAAGTGTGTTTTCGAATAATTATCGATATCTACCGAACCCTTTGGGATACAGAGTTGCTTTTAATTTCAAAATGATACTTATGTAAATACCTAATTTTTTTTTTTTTTTTCGATTTATCGAAATTCGACTCTTGAAGAGTTAAAAAAAAGGGATGGAAACGAAGTTGTTATTAATTTTCTGTACAGCTCGAACCCACTGGACTGCAATCGGGGTTTTTTACTTCATTTACATACGTATAAAAATATATAACATGGGACTTCAAGACGTTTCGAAAGTATTTAAATAAGGGAGTAAAAAGACGTGAACTGTGTCTTCGATTATTCTTCCATAACTATCGAACCAGTTGAGATATCGAAGTGTTGTTTGCTTCGGAATGATGTTTACGTAAAGACCGAAAATATATTTTGGGATATTTTCCAAATTTGACTTCAAAGATGTAAAAAAAAAAAAAAAAAAAAAAAAAAAGAAAGGTAAAATATTTATTTTCGATTCATGATCTATATCTATCGATCTCACTGAATGTTTAGATACTGATGTGATTTTTGCTTAAAATTAATGCTTACTCGAATATTTGAAAAGCAGTTTACTAATTTTTCGAAATTTGATACCTAAGGGGGTGAGAAGTTATGAACGCGATGAAAGGTGTTTTCAATTAATCGTCTATATACATTAAAATCAACGGCCTGTCGTCACGGTTTCCACTTAAATTTAACGTCCACACATTAACATTAATTGTCTATAAAAGTGCTTTTCGAAATTCGTACTCTGAGGGGGTGAAAAAACACGTAATAAGTTTTAGCTAAATCTATAAGTGCTAAAAATGCGTTGAGATATTGCTTTTTATTTTAAGATAATGAACACGCAAATGTCCCTAAACAGATTTCAGAACTTTTATGAATCCGAACTTTTAGAGCTGCGAAGGAATCGAAAACTTTTTAAAATGAATCCTTGATAACACTTTGACTAAATGGGTTCTCGTCGAGATTTCCACCTCAGTTGGATACTTATACAAATTTCTAACTCGTGATGGTAAGATTTTGTAAAGTTAGATCACTAAAAAGGTGAAAAAGCGCAAAATTTGTTTACATTTACCCCACGATATCTACTAAAAAAATTGAGATAATGAGATATTTTTGCTTCAGAATGTTGCTTACGTAAAAACGTAAGATAATTAGCTTAGTTTTTTATTATGAGAAAAATCAACTCTCAAATTCCTTGTTGAGGGCTGAGGTAGTAAGTAGTATTTGTATACCTCTCAATGCAGACGATCCAAAACAGCTAGTAAGCATTAGAGAAGTAATTTATATGGAATTTATTAACATTCTGCAAGTATGCCGTTACATATGGTTGTACAGCCTCTATGTGCCCAGTGACTGGAAATTTAATTTTTTTAAAATTAATTTTGGATGGTATGTATTGAGGGCAGTGTCATCAATAATCGCGTTTGATGTAAACGAGTCATCATACCTCGTATAACACTTGTACCATCCGAACACTCTCTCATGTTCAAGGTCTATTATGCTATGACTATAAATAAGGCCCGAGACAGTTGTTAAGACTAGCAGACTAAGGATAGTTTCTCACATGGCAGCAATAGCCAGCAGCCTGCTACAGAGTAAGCTCAACCTGCAGCTTGGTTATCATAACACTTGATGGCCGGGCTACTAATCTGACGTACAAAGAGGTCCTTCAATTGAAATAAATAAATACTCCCTGTTACTAGTAACACGCGGGCAATGCCTCAGGTAAACTGCCTAGCTTATGTAATCAAAACTATTGTTTATTCGTATTATATGCGGTTCTACACCAGTCATCCAACTACAAAAACTGGGCGGGGGAAGGCAAAACGAGTTAGGGACAGATTAGAATACCAACATTTTTGGGAACGATAAAACAGGTTGTGAGTTGTTTGAATTACTTTTTTAGGGGGTGGGGACAAAACGGAGTATAGGGGCAGAACGGGACACCCGAAAATCTTAGTAAAAAGACTATAACATTTTGATGAGTTGAAGATTTTAGCTGAAAAAAAAACTAAATTTTGGAGGGAGGCGGGTCGAAATGGGGTACAGGGGCAGAATGTGGTGCCCAAAAATATTTTAGTTTAATGAAAAAAAAATTGGTTTCTACCAAAACAAATTATAGTTCGGTGGAGGCGGGAGGCAAAACGGGGTACAGCGGTAGAACAGAATACCCCAAAAATTGCGGAAAAATTTCCCTTTTCAAAATGTTTCTAAAACGGACATTAATGACCCTTAATATAATTTAGGACCATTTAGTTCACACCGCACGCCCGCGTTTGTGTCTGTTTATTCGTACTTCTTTCTGTAGCTAGTCTTGTATCTGATACAGTTATACAGCATAACCGTGCTAAATTTTCTCCGTTGCTCAACTTGTGAGGTTTTTTCGATTTAGATATTCCTTTGATCGGAACAGTGATGTCCGTTTTTTATGCACCAGAATAAATTATTGTTTAACAAATCAGGATGATTTTTATAGCAGTTGTTACTTTTTTTTTAACAAACTCAGCTGTCCATTTTTTTTTTCACGGTAAATATATTTCTCCTCAAACACTTCCGATTTATAAACTGGCAGTAACATAGCAAAGTTATCTAGACGGTTTTAGAGAATATCAATGCTTTCTAGCTTGCAGACGGTTGTAAAATTGTCTGTAACATATCACGCGTCATCCGTGTAGGACTTCATTCAAACCATTCAGGGTGTTATATCCCGATAAAAAAAAACACAGGCATTTATTTATGTCAGTTAACAGAAGTACTCTGACAAAAAACAAATAAATAACTTAGGTGATATATATATATATATATATATATATATATATATATATATATATATATATATATATATATATATGTAAGTAAAGTGTAAAAAATGGTCACCGACACACTATGTGAAACTTTGCAGAATGTTTTTGATATATAAATACACTGAATTAAAAAAAAAATGTTACATTAACCAGTAAAGTACAGCCGTTGTTGAACTTCAGTGTACGACGGTCATACTGAAGATGTAATATTTACTAAACCTTCCCTCCACCCCCCCCCCCTAATTTTTAACTTATACACACTCCCATATGTTTATTGCGAAGGCTTTCCAAAATGCCATCTACACTTTTTAATATTCTATGGTAAATACATATGGTATGGCCCTTACTCTATTTACTGCGCATTGTGTGAGTACGTTACTGGATATTTCAGGGGCGTTACTCATTTGAAAATATAAGTTTATCCTGTTACAAATTAGACAGCAGCCAAAGCTTTAAAAAGCGAACATTTTATGTATATAACGCTGTCGAACTTCTCTTTTAAATCTTGTCGAAGGGCGGATTTTTCATAAAAAAAAGTACTGTTGTTAAGAGCCGACTTGGAACAGAAGCTAATTCAGGCTGTTAATATTTTCACGTGTTAAATTTTTTTCAGGGAACCGTGGGCACATTTCTCACAAAGCGGACCAGTTTGGCCGTGACGAGGCGAGAGGCGGAAAGCGAAGGGGTTTGGAGTGTGGTATGGTGGAGGGGAGGGGAGGGTTTACAGCCAACTGCCGGAAATGTCGGTCCGTGGACAACGCGCATGCGCGCTGCTCAGTCGGGCGTGTGATATGTGACGCAGCGCACACGTCTACTGCTGAAAAAAAAAATTGCAAATACAACACGCAGCTGCTTGTTGTTTATCTACGCTTTTATATTTCTCCGTCCAACTGTTACTGGCCGTTTAGTACGAAAACATAATCTCTATAAGCTTTATAAGCATAGATTTGAACGTATCGCAATCAAACGTCTGATTAATCTGGTGGTTAAAAATTATAAACTGACCTAGCAAAGGTAATGAGAAAACTTTTGGACGAAACTGTACTTTGTTTTTTTATACGCCGAATTGGTTATTTTCACTTCATGCAGCACTGATTAACACAAGTTTGTCACACATTTTTCAAAACAGTATATCTATAATTTAACAGCGATGAGGAACGTGATTTTGTTTATCATTTTCTTTACGATACCAATCAAATATAAGTAAAAGTAAAAAAAAAAATTGAGTTGCTGGCACGCAGGCTCTGGTATATGAGCCAGAAACCGACGATGACGTCACTACCCTCAACACGTCATATGGGAAGAAGTCACTGTGCAGTCCTGTTGGATTACCTTGATCTTGACTTTAAGGCCACAAGAAAAATTAGTCCATTCTTGTTTGCCACTTCCGGCTGCCATCTTGCTTTGCAATTTCCACTTCCGTTCTGCTCTGTTTACGTCACTGAGTCTGCCATCTTGGCATTCTTCGCTTGGTTTTCAACGTAGGATGCCATATTGTTTTTGCATGCTTGAAAGCGACCATTTTGGATTACTTATTTTGTTTAGTAATATTTCTATACAAATATTTAAATTCAAGATGTCCGCTTTCGAACTTAGTTACCAGCCTAACTAATGAACATACTTTCCTCAACTTGGGTGCAAATTAACGCAGAAAGATTTACTCGGTCACGTACACATTGAACTATGACATGTGATAAATCAAACCATGCTATATTTTAAAATGGTGGATCTACGTCAATAATGACTGCTTAAATCAAATTTTGGATGACAAACATTCAAAAGTATTTAATTAGTTTGTGATAGGTCCAATAGTTGTCGAAATACATAAACATGTGTCTTACTATCTTATAAAATTGTGGACATACAAAATTAAACCCTGCTAATGTCAAAGCGTATGAGATGAACTATTAACATGTAACATTTATTTTTAATTTGTTACATTGTTACCGATATATAAAATAATGCCAAAAATATCAAAACGAGCTGCTTTAAAAAATATCGATTGACGTGAACTAAAGTATAAAATTTGAGTGACAATAAAAATTACCACCCATGAGCCGAGTTTGATAAATACCGAGAAAATGGTTACCTGAGATATCTTCTTCTTTAAAAAAATGTTTAAATTCACTGCTTTTAAATATATAAACAGCATGACTAAAGAACATAACATTTAAGTCAATTTAATAAATGTTTTAAGTGTACCAAGTTGAATCAAACTCTGAAAAATGGTTCCTCGTATATATCGTGTGATAAAATAAATGTTAAAATAATAACACAACTTTGAAAATGTGTGCACGGCATGAACAAAATTCATAATAGATAAGTGTTTTTACTCAATACTCTTTGCGTAACTACCAAATTAGATGCAATTCGGAGAAAATAGTTCCTCAGATATCATATAAACAAAAAATGTAAAAGTGGCCACCGTTATGAAAATATGCAATCAACACGAAAAATATAGGCACATAAATGTCAAGTCACTTTACTAAGTACTATACGTGTACCATGAAAATATGTTACAAATTTTGCGAAATGATTCCTTGTAACAATTTAGGTAAAGTTAGTTGACGCAAGTTCTTGGTTACTACAAATCTTAAGGGCCTCGCCTACCACGTGCGTAAAATGCGTTGCAGCGTGATCGTAAATACGTATTTTTTTTTCTTCGAAATTACTCTACATAAGCCTACTGTGTCAATGTACGAAAAGAAAATACACTTCAAACGATGTCTGCAGGGTTGTTTCAAAGCATCACATCGATAAGAAAAAGTATTTCGGAGCCTCTCAAAATTGCTAAAAACAACTTTTCCAACTTGACATAGCTGGAAAACTTCTCACGAGATTCGTGTGAAACTATCGTAGAAACATGCAATGGACTTTGCTTAAAACTTTCCAGCAATAAAAAGATGGGTTCACCGCTGGAAGTATCAGTCAGGCGACTGATCTGCGATACTATTGCACGTCGTTTCAGTGTCTTGCGGCAGAGGCGATACCGCACCAGATGAGCCGGTCAACATCGCCCTTGGCGCCGTGCCTCACTCACACTAACACACTGCCAGTAGGTGAGCGCTTTAAGGGAAAAACTCGCGATTAAAAATTGACATTGAAAACTAACATTTGTTAAAATAACCAAATGTAAGAAAATAAAAAGTAATGAAATTTTTTAATATATTCTATATTTTTTAATTATAAGTTCTACATTTCTGACAAAAAAATGGTTTGTTAAAATAACCAAATGTAAGAAAATAAAAAGTAATGAAATTTTTTAATATATTCTATATTTTTTAATTATAAGTTCTACATTTCTGACAAAAAAATGGTTTCGGATACGTTTCACCATCATTAAATAATAGGGTTGCTCGAATCTGCGTGTTACCAACCTCTGAGGCTCCAGATGTTCTACGCCAATTTTTTCGAAAACAGTTAACTTGAAGGTGTTGCGACAAAGCAATAGTTTTGTTCATTGGGGCATCCTGCTACTAACTGTGGCATTTAATAGAAAAAAAATGCAATGGTAAAGAATTCTAAACAAAAAAAAAAGCTTGACCAAGCCTATTATCTACTGATGGTGAATTATATTTGAAACAATTACTTCCCATATTGTACTTCTTGTTATCACTATGCCGCACCTGGAAACGTAATATTTATTCCTCTTAATTTTTGTTATTGTAACAAATATTGTTTTTCACTGTCTATTTTTCTTTTACGAATTTCTCCCTTATGATTTGCGTCGGCCAAAAAATTACATAACTCAATTTTTTTAAAGGCATATTCTCGCAAAATCTGTACCATACTTTTGTAAACATTCTGTACATATCACTACTGACATTTTTGTTCGTTGCGTTGAGAACCACATTGTTGTAAGATATTTTAAGCACCTTGTCAATACCCCGAAAACTGAGAACAAATACCTATTTTGATAAAAAAAATTCTACTCATAAATTGTTTTCTGCAGTTATATTCTGCATCACTTCTTCATCTCAAAGCTAAAAATATTTTTTTTTTTAAAGCGAACATCTTGAAAGGTTATGAGTCCCGCCGAATGTAATTTCGAATGCATATGCCTATCCTTGCTCACGCCGTGGATTTGAGGTAGGCAGCGCCCTTAAGTGTGTCTGATAGATAAATCATCGCTAAAAACATAATTTTAAATCTACACGTTTTTGAAAGTCAATACGGAAGGCTACAACCATAGATTATAATATTAGCCAGCTTTGTGAGCAAACAATTACCCAGGATAATACATTTGTTAAGCGTGATCTGTCCTTAACAAAATTGCGATATGTCGGCGTCATAGGCTGTTATTCAGAAATACGTTACTCTAGGAAAATCTTTGCTCAGAAAGTTGACAAATCCTATCGTTTAAGGTTGCTGTTTTTCGATTTTTGCAAATTGGCTTACAGAAATCTACAAAATTTTAACTATTGCTTTCAGGGTTGAATTATGTAGAATGTCCTCTTGTAGCTGGTTCGCGATAGAGTGAGAATTTTTGAGAAACAATAAATATTGTTTATCTAGATCTAAGAAATTAACATTAAAGTACAGTACACTGAGAAAAAATATTGTAAAATCAAACGAAATGTGTTTGAAATCACCAAATGGCAGTTTTGTAGTGGCAAAATTGGTACAGGGTATACTCACGAGCAAGGTAATATTGTTACAGGGTATACTTACGAGCAAGGTATGGCCATTTCTTGGTACCAGGTCACCAACAGAAAGAAAGCAGAATGTATACTGTACTGGGTTGAATCAACGAGAGGGTATACACCAGCACTGGTTGGTATATTTGAATACGTGCAAACAATTGTATGGTTTGTCGCAACCAAATTATTTGTTCGAAATATTTTTGTTGTTTTAACCAAATGACGTGGTTGACGACACCATACAGATACTGTTAGATTAAACACATTTCATTTATTTGAGCAACTATTAAAGTATACGACATTCAAATTGTTTTACTTGCTCTGTTCACGGAAATAAAGTTATTTGCAGAAACTTTTACACAAATAATATTTACGTGTAAATAAAAAACAACTACAAACGCGTGCAGATTTACACCCGCAATCTTTTAGACTGTCTACAACGCACGTTACTCCAAGACTTACAAATAATTAAATGAACTTTTACATTCGCTCACTTGTGACAAGTAATTTCGATAAACTCGTGATTCTGATAATCTGACTGACACTCGCTGTTTTATTCTCCGCAGCCTTCACAAAACTGCACACAGAATATGCGGCAAAATACAGATAGCATGGAATGTAAACTAGACTCGTGTGTAGTCGGCAAAATGTTTTTTGTTGTTATAGTACGAAACTATACGAATAATAGAACACAAAAATGAATACTCTACACACGTATTATATAAACATGCTTAAAAAAAATATGTGACAAGTTTTCTAAACCACCGTGTGGCGTAAATGCGAACACGCGCGTAACAAATATCCGCCATTACAAGAACTACGTCTTGAACGGACACATTTCGTCGCTTCCAACCAAATCGTTTCTTTGTTTTAATATCTGCCATGGTTAAATTTACCAAATCTGTATAATAAGTAACAAACATGGTTGACGCAAGTTAATATGATAGTAAAGTCAAATAAAAATAAAATATTAAAAGAAAACTAGAGTCAGTATTTTTTAACAGGAACAAATATTTTGACATTGTTTAGTATAACATCTAACGAAAATTTAGTATAACCGATCAAATATAAGTTTGTCTTAAATAAATTATATCAACAAAAATGTAGAGTCGAAGCAAATAAATTCCAGTAGTAACTTCAACGATTAGATTATTAGTTAAACAGTAATTTATTTATTACAACAAAATTATTATCAACTTTATTTATTTGTTAGTCCGAACAATCCGATTTTCTGTGTACAATCTAATATGAACTTTGAATATAACTTAGAATGTTTTGATTCTGTTAAGAAGCAGCAGTAAACTGTAAGTTTCCTGAGAGGAAAAAAGTAACTAGGTTTAAAAAGTGCTCACTTAATCCCGAACCGCCTATAAACAAAATAACGAATCATATTCTATGAACAGAAACACAGCTGGCGACACTTTTAACTAGTTTTCCGTAAAATCGCAGTTATTACCCTCATAATCCTGAGCCCTTCATTTTACTGCCAAGCATCAGTAAATCGACTTTCTGGAGTGTAAATGAAAGAACGCCGAGTGATTTCCAGCATCATACGTCACATCCGACACGACGTTCTCCTAGTACCTTTCTCCTTCAGCTCGACTACCGCACGTGTGCCTTGTAATCCGATCTGTCGACTAGCGCCTAGATCTAGGACCTCTAAGCACAGTGGCGCATGCGCAGTAACACCTTACTCTCCACTCGTCCCTTCTCTTTCCAACCACCATGCTCTCTCACTCTCCAGCCTTCCCCTCCCTTCGCCAACCATACTCCCCTCACACGTATTCACACCGTACGGAGGCTAACCTATGGAGTATGAATTAATTTACACAAG
>PNEQ01091227.1:55062-87154 GCA_003012365.1 Medauroidea extradentata | reverse complement strand
CAGGGTTGCCAGATCTAAGGCTGCGGCCTTCTACCAAAGACGGATATGGTTATTTCCTTACTCCCTACTGGTTTGTAGTAGTCAAATGTGTATCAAAACTACTGTTGTCCAATCACAGTAATGACAGCGAAGAATACGCTGTTGACGTTCAGCCTGACCTAGAATCAATACGCGAATATTTCACGTCTCTAGTTATAACCTTATTTATTACCGGCTTGCAGTTGTCAAATGAGTATCAAAATTGCTGTCATACAATCACATAAGTAAGATGGAAGGATACATTCTTGACATTCACCGTCACCTTTAACCAATTCACGAAAATCTCGTGCCTGTGATGTCGGTTGCAGACTCTCATTTCAGAAGAACATTAACTCACAAACAATGCCTATCTCAAATTCGTTGTAGCGACAAATTGCTTCCGCCACGTCTACTAGTACTTTCGAACGTTATTGCAGCAAACCTATATTTTACGGTAAACGGGTGACATTTCGTGTTTTAGTCGGGTGTGGTGCGGACACAGGCGAAGTAATATAAAAGTTCCTCCTCGCTGGTAAAGTCACGTCTAATTGCTTTCGCAGACCGGCCTTGGAGTTGAAAGGAGTAATGTTACCGGGTTAACAATAAGTAGGAGGGAGGGAAGCTGCAGGAATTATGTCACGGGATTGAGTGGTGAGTATTACGTAGACAAGAAAAAAAACCGAATGTTACTACACAGTAAAAAAAATTGTACATCTACAAAGAAATTCTTGCAACGTAATATCAGAACATTATCAGTAAGATAATAAAAGTAAGATGTCAGAAACCTTTTAAAGTGGTTACAAATATCGTAAACAACTTTGGGAACTAGTAAAATAATGCTAATGAGCAGATTTTTCGAATTGAAACAAAATAAATCTAGGAGACATTTCACATTTTACAAAACATTTCGTACTTCCACAAAATATTTTTTGGAAACTAGTTTCCAAAAAAATTTTCGTAACACTACAAGCAATTATTGTAAAATAAACCAAACATTACCTGTAAATATAAAAAATTCGTTTGTAGATTTACAGAACTTAAGTATACAAATGTATTTGTAAGTATACAAGATTTTTGTAAAATTTACAAAATATTTTCGTAGTGTTACAAAAAACTTTTCTCGAAACCGATTTCCAAAAAACCTTTTTGTAAAAGTACAACATTTTTTTACTGTGTAGTTGTTTACTACAAGTTAGCTATGAGTGAGCATGTTTGAAAACCCTGATTGGTTCCTATTTTCTTTCAAGTTTGTTTGTTCCGCTAAATGTAATTTAAGAGTCCTTCCTCTCTGTATGGGCTGTGTTTGTGCGTGAGAGGCAGGAGCAGTAAGGTTGCCACTAACCCACGTAAGTATTGTATTATCGCCTCTCCGTGCAAGCCACTCAGCTGGCGTGCAGGGCTTTACTATTTTTTTTTCTTACGGTACTTCAAGCGGTCGTTTTGCCTAAAATCCTCGCACTACTGTTAACATTTGAAACAATCGTTTTGCTGAAAGTCGTTTTGCCAAACGTAATTTTGCAGAATGTCATTTGGCCGGAAAAACTGATAGTACTCCCAAGAAAAGACTGCAAAGCTAACACTATTTCATACAAATATTAAATTATGATTTTTCCCCACTTGAACGTTCTTAACATGTGAAGTCAGTGCTAACTACGTTGCTACGTAATTTTTAAAAATATGTAATAACACAAAGAGATCGATTTAATTTTATAGTCAATCAGAGTAGTTTTATCTCAATAAGAAAATAAGTGAAACTATATATATGTATATTTAATAATTCGCTGCCATTTGTACAAGAAAAAAAGTGATACAGCCATTGTATATACAAAAATTTTTCAGTAATATCAAATGTTTCTAGCGCCCGACGGAAAAAGAGGGGTGTCATACGTTTGACGTGTCTGTCTGTGTATCTGTGTGTCTGTCTGTGGCATCGTAGCTCCTAAATTAATGAACCTATTTTGATGCGGTTTTTCTTGTTTGAAAGCTGACTTGATCGAGATGGTTCTTAATTATGATTCAAGGAAATCTGTTCGGCCGTTTAAAGATCATAATGTCACCCTAATGGTAAAACCTCCTAACTCCATTTTGTATGAATGCAGGAAAAAATCAGTTATTTTCCTGTAGTGAAATAAAACCTTATTTTTATTACGTTATAATAAAATAACTCTTTATATTTACTTTTTAACCAAATTTTGGACATACCATATAGTTAAGGTGATTTAAAGAGACAAAAAGGCAATAAACAAAAAATGGAGTTACGAGGTTTTTCAATTATGGTGACGATAAGCTATTTTTTAGTATTTTTCTGAGTGAATGTGAGCGATTCTACAGGTATGAGCAATTTTAAATTTTGTATCCTGTGAGTCGGTTTTTTTTTAATTTTTAATTTAAGTCTTATCTTTTTAAATATTGTGACTAAGATTCTGGCACAAGGTTATGCTGAAACAGCCCGTTATACTGGCAAAATATATTTGTAATAAAACACGCCAAATATTGTTGTTTTATACACTTGCTCTTTTTAATTCTTGCAAATGCGAATGACCAATTTCAGCAATAAATTATATGCAACGCTCTCCACCAACCAAGAATTAGAGATAAAATTTGTGTTACGTTAAAATATATTACTTCTTTAATATATCAACTTGAAAAGAAATCAATGTAAAAAGTATGAAGACTACGTGATAATTTTCAAGGGAATATTATTTCGCTGTACAACACAAAAATTATTTGTAAAAAATTTAAATTTTTAAGCGCGTATACTTTGTACTTTATTTAAAATATAACATGACATTATGGCCTAGCGATAAAAATTAATAAGACAAAATAACATATTTTTAAAATTACGAAATAACACATTACACAAACTACAGAATACAATAGCATGATTACTATTTAGACAAAAACCAATTAAAATGTATATTTATCCTTTAAAATATCCAACAAAATTAATCCTATACTATTAATATTCTTCAGATAATTCACATTGTTCCCACACATATTGACATCATTGGTTTTTTTAATATATAGTTTATTCAATTTTTTTAAGTATTCTGGTAACTTATTGAAACAAGATATGTACTGACGTCATAAATCCATCTTGCCAAACCTCACAGATGCAATATCATTTATGCATAAGTCTACTTAATGTCTAGTATCATAACGATGAGTGGCAGTTCTAAAGTACAGAATATTACTATTACTAAATTTATTTAAGACATTTTAATGAATGTAATGCTATATATTTGGAAATATTCATTATTGACGGAAAAATTTAGGTGTTATAAACACTAGCTCAACAGTTGTGTATTAATCAATATCAAATATAATTTTTAAAGTTCTTCATTGATCAAATCAACGTAAAGTATAAACATTTTTAATACTTTATATTTTAAGGGCAGTTGGGTGTTAAGAAAGATACAAGAAAATCACATGTAGCCTATTCAGTGTAAGTTTGGCTTTACGAAATAGTTTCTCCACAGAGAATAATTTCCACCGCAGCTAGACGAAGGCCTTAGTAGCACAAGCACCATGGTTTTTGGTTCGAGAAGGTATCCCCGGCCTGAATAAGAAGGAACTATCCAGGCGAGGCTCGTGTTTCAATATCTGCGGCGGCTAGCCCAGCTTATCTCGTGTGCCAGATGTGTGTCTCTGGCCACGGCTGATGGGGAGGTATTTTGAGGTCAAATACTGCGTTCTGGCCCGTCCCTCTCTCTCCCGCCCCTCCTTCCTTCCTCGTCATTGGAAACTGGAATACATATAGTCAAGACGTGTATCGTTTCCCAGTGCGACCGCCATTTGGCCTCTTTCTATGGTCAACGTCGAGTGAACTGTAAAACAGGCAAGATTATTCCAAGTGAGATCGGATCGTTGCAACCTAAATTCATATATACAAAAGCAAGGCACACAACAAAAAATTTTATTCAAAAATACCTTGTTTAGTCACGTATACTTTATTAAACGTGCTATTTTAATCAAGACGCTGGCGCGAGCGCGCGCGCACATACACACACACACACATATATATATATACATACATACATACATACATACATACATACATACATACATACATACATACATACATACTAACTGTCCCGTTGCAGCTTCGCCCGCGTGTACTATAGAAAAGAGTAACTAACTTTTAGTTACGTGTTAATTGATGTTGATACAATATTCTATATTATACTATATTCACTAATTATCTTTAAAACATCAAATACAAACATATTTGTCCAGTCCACTGCGCTAAGCGTACTTTAATTGCAGAACTTATTTTTTTTTAATTCATCTTTATTTCTCTATAAAACAGCTGCCCGGCTGCGGCTTCCACCGCAAAACAGCTGCTCGGCATTTAACAGCCAATACTATTGCGGTTGTCAGCGAGTGTTGAGTGTTTTCCTCGTTTTTTTTTCCCGCGGTCGCAAATTAGATAAAAACAATCCTTGATGCCGATTATACATCATGCTAAAATTTCAGCTCGATCGGTGTGCAGAACTTTTTGAGTTTTTGAAGCGTACACAAACCAACACAACATTTATATATATATATATATATATATGCTAAATTGGAGACGAAAATGTTTAATGGTAAAATGTTGCACAAAGACATTTTACTTTACGTGTACAATGTAAAGATACCTGAAAAACTCGAGTTTTCTTTTGGGCACAAACTAGAATCGCAACAACTGTACGTTTGAATCACTTTCAAAATTGGCCTTTGACGTATTTGGCCCCTCCTGTAAATCTCTGAGCCGATAATGTAACTAATACAGACCTTTAACAGCGAGCAGCCAATGAACATATGTTGTCAGCTTCAGTGCACATATATTCTTGCAGGCTAGCCTACATGTCAGTGAACCAGCGAGATTTTTCCCGTCTCTAACAATGTAACAACATTGCAGAGAAAAATTCCTCTCTTGCGCTCCTCGTCCAGGTATGATTTTACGTATGTTACATAAAGTAAATGTAGAATCATGTTTGGAATGCACGGTATTTTAACTTGTACGTATAATATGAATGTTGAAACAGTAAGACAAGTGTAGATATCTGTTGAGCGCAAGAACTGACTAAGTATAGTGCTGTGTTGCCACAATTGTGCATTTAAAATGTCACCGTGCAACATTCTGCCAATTCCATTTTCTTCTCCATTATCATACTTTCGTATCTGGATATCCTGTATTATATTTGTATGTATATACACACACACACACATTTATATATATATATATATATATATATATATATAATTCAAATCTCACCTCACATGACATAATTTCACCCCGTCTTATGTTAGCGTACACCAGGGCTACATTCCGACAATAATACGAGACCATGTGCAACCTTCTAAAAATGTTAACTGTGGGGCCGTTAGCTATTGATTTTAGAATTAAAGTGGAATTATCAGATGTATAGTTTTTAGTTTTCAGAATGAGTTACATATTTCTTAGTTAGCGATTGATTTCAGAATTAAAATGGAATGATCATTTTATGTGCGGTTTTTAGTATTCAAAATGAGATATATATATATATATATATATATATATATATATATATATATATATATATATATATATAAGTTAACACAGCCTTGCAAGCAAACACGTCAAATGGCACAGTAACACACTTGTTATAAGCGGTTCGGAATAAAATGCGCACTCAAAAAAGCTCAGCTAAAGTTCTATTTTCAGCCAATTCGTATATTTCCGCGCGTAACGGCTAACGACGAGAAATGTCTAAGATTAAGATTAAATGTGCAGTCCGTATGTACCTACACAGTTTGATTGAAAAAAAAACTTTTAATAGTCATAGAAAATACAGGTATGTCGATTTCGGTTGATTTTGTTTCTGTATTGTTGTATCTTTGAATATTTCATGCAACGGGACAGAATGACAAACTGTATTATTGTCGACATACGCCATTGCGATATTACGTCGTTTCAGGAGTCTGTTCTGTCTTAATTGTGATGTCCTGAGTATTACATATTAGTTTGTTTCGTATTTCGACTTTTATTTTTGGTTGATTTTCACTATTTTTTCTTCCTTTATTTGTTGTTGACTAATTCCTTGTGGAATCAGTGAGTTCTCTAACTTTTAGGGTAGGCTTCAAGAATAGTTGTGTACTCGCCCAGATATCAGATGTACATAGGCTACTTGTCGACATAGTGGTACCACGTGATTGGCCCTTCATTTGGTAGGTATTTTGTTATTGCTAGACATGATGATTAGAGACACTGGAAAATCGTGAAAATGTTTTAAATAGTCTCCAATAAACTGTATTATATTAACCGTGACACGTGTAAACAGTTTTCGGACAAATCACACATGTTTTGTGTCCAAGCTGTACAGTTCTAACTGGGCCTGTTGTACAGAGAAAATATGCTGCAAATAAACCATAGGCAATGTTGATACGACACATTCAGTGTTATATACATCACGTTGGAACCTAGCAAACAGCCAACTATTCCCGTGATTTTCCAGTGTCTCTAGTGATGATATATGGTGAAAGTGTTTTGTTGCAACATAGCCTTGAAAACACTAGTTTCTTGTGACATATGAATGGGTGATATACGCCTGGCACAACGTAGCTGTTTGCACGTCAATAACATGCATCAAATATTACGTAAGCGGGATTCTTACTGGCTCAGTCAAATAGGGCAACAACTACACGTGCAAGAGAAAACCAGCAATAATCTAATAAGCTGAACGTGAGTTGACTTCCAGCAAACAGTCAAGTTTTCCCGCGATAAACCATCATATATAATTATTGCCGCATCGTTCAGCGCTACTCAGGAGGCATCAGAATAGCTGATTCAGAAACTAACACCAACTAACAGTAGTTTGAATTCTACCTTCTACTCAAACGAAAACACGAATTTTTAGGTCCCTATGTTTACGTCATTCCCAAACGTGCTTAAACACGTTAATGATTTAGCATATGTAGCTGAAGATATAGAAACACTAAAATTTTAAGAGATCAAAATATTTTCGAAACTATCTTAAATGTTAAGCATAGCTACAAAAAAATCTTCTGCATAACTATTGAGCCTATCTTCCTCGATGTTTGTAAAAATTAACCCAAAATATTACAATCAAACAAGTAGATGTCAAAATTAGAAATAATACCGTTATAAACCTATGTATCTCTATATTTATAAATATCAGGCGTAATTGGCTCAGACAAATGATACACGGCTCTTCATTTAGACACGCTGCTAATAACCATGAAGCCAAATTGCAGATGTGCACGTTAGGCACTGAAAGAAACTGGGGCAAAAATATTTTCGCGAAAAAAAAACAGGGTCGCTACTTACGAGCACATCTGCAGCTGTGCTACTTGGTCAGTGACTTGAGTGTCTTTGACTGTCATCGTCTCCGAGTTCGACCCGCAAATAATACGCTAAGGTGTCGTAGTGAGCGTGTTCTGGTTGGCACAAAACATTTTCTCGATATACCACAATCTATAATCATAGCCAAACCATGTAGGAATTTTCGCTCTTTCGAAAATAAGCACTTGACATAAACTACAGATGGAAGTCAGGTGAACTGGGTTTGATGAAATTCGATGCTCGGGAACACACCAACTCCGACACATATGCACACATACAAAAAATGCGATGTCATAATCATATTTTTCCTTCTGAATGCATATTAACAAAAATTCCCTTTTATGAAACGCAAAAAAAAAAAAAAAAAAAAAAAGTCTTAAAATGCATTTCTTTGTCACTTTTGTCCGCTGTATACGTAACATGTTTTTATATATTGAAGTTTAGTGTCCATTTGGAAATTTTTCACAATGAATTTTATGATGCACTTTTAATCGGAAAAAAAGTTACATGTTATTCACACTTAATATCATAATGTAGAAATATAATTAATAACTGTAAAGTTCTTTGAATTAAACGCATCTGCGTAGACGTAACAGCAACGTGAATTAAGTAGTCGGTGCCAGCGCATATCGTCGTATTTATGTTTGTGCGTTTGTTCCAGTCGTTGCGAAGTTTGTCGTTATCTCGACCCCCTGAAGTTCGCCACGTGGCGCTAACATACCAAGTTGTTTAATGTGTGTTGTATAGTAGGCGAGATTATCTTCGACTGCGCTTGGAAACTAAGGTAAACAACGACCTGCCCGAGTTGGAAGGCAACCAAGGTCTTTCATGAAGACCAGCCATGAATATATGCTGAGAACGTTAAGTTTAGACAAGCATAGTTGAATCACGCTGAGTGGATGACAAGATTGTATCAACTAGTTCGTTGTCATTCATATAAGATACGGTACTCAATAAACATGTATATTGAAACTTGGTTTGGTGGTAAGGGAGGCGGCTTGCCAGCTTATGTTTAAAATATACATGAATGTCAGTTCTTTCCCGTATATTTATTTTAACCTTTAAATATCCGTGAAATCGGTAATATACGTTAAATTATGTTATTCTTGTAAGTAGAAATAGCATTTTCCCGCTCAGATTATTTTAAGAAATTATTCAAAATTCACTATTCGAAATTGCTCGAATACTTCGAAATTTGGGAATCTGGTATTCGTTTTTCGAATACGAATAGTACAGATTTACTATTCGAGAAATATTCGAAATTTCGAATATTCGCACACCCCTATTAAAAATACAATTAGAAAGATTGTAACGAAGCTTCACTAGAATGCAGAAGATAATATTTGTCCGAGAAATAACAATTGTAAAAAACACCAAGTGGTGTAGGAATTAGGCTAGTATGCCGAAGCACTTGGTAAAATCATAGTAATTATTTCACAACATTACAACATAATGTTCTGTGTTACTTGTACGATAACCATAAAATAAAGTTTCGTACAAACGCATAAAATTTTTTTGATATTGGTAAGATAATTTGGGGATGATTTACGCAGCAGACTAAACACTATAATTGGAGATGACGGCGTACCGCAAAACAGTTTTGTGCCAACGTAAACTTGAAAACCCAGTAGTCTCTTGTGTAAAGTATTACTTGGTGATATACGTATGATAAAACGCAGCTGTCTGCATACCAATGATAGGCATCAAATATTACAATAGCGGGATTCTTATTGGCTCAGTCAAATAGGGTATCAGCTCCAAGTACAGGGTAAAACCAGTAATCTTCTGGTAAGCTGAACGTGCTGTGAAACCCAGCAAGCAGTCAAGATTTCTTGCGATAAACCGTCGTATCTAACATATTCTACGGTCCAGCTTTCATAATGAACTCATTGGCTAAAGATCCATTTTCCACACGAGTAAAGACATGAGCATTGTTTACAAACGTTCTTGTTAATGGCGTAGACTTTGTCTGGGACGTTCTATAAAAAATTGTTTAACCGTTTTAGGAATTCATGCAACGTGTACAAGTTTGAAGTCTAACTTAACCTCAAAATAATTCGCGAAATTTTTTCTTTCCCAAGTTATTTTTATTGATAAGGAATTTTCAATTACTGCGTGAATATCTTCTTATCTGTAGAGGATTATATCTTTACATTTATGAAGTGGCATTTTTAAACTGTTTGGGAATATAGCTTCCTCAATTTTTGTGTAAATGAACTACACACAAATGAGGGGCTGAGATTCTTAGCGGTGTAAGTCACAAATATTTAGTAGAGTCGTTTTCATTCGTAGTATACACATTTTTCAAAACAGTTTTCTGTAACAAATGTTTTATTCTTAACTCAATTTCTGAATAACATTTTAGTATTGCAAGAATGTACTGCATTTTGCATGTGATTGCAAGTTATTTATGAGAAAACTATTTTAACTGAGTTACGCCACTCTCTTCAGTTTATCAGTGGTTTCAAAATTATTATTTTTTAACGCAAATTAATATATATGTAAAATTTCATTCTGGCAGTTTTAATACTTATATATCGTGGTTTGGATTTGGATTTTTCTGTTGAAATACATCTAACAGATTTTTTAGAATTTTGTCCCTGAAATAGCACATATTTCGTTGTCATAATAAGCCAAAGTGAAGCAAAATATTTTTTTGCTAGTAAACGGTACATGGATTTAAAAAATGCTCCGGCAAAATTGTGTATCGTATGACTGTACACAGTCTCAATTTTTTTCAAAGCATTTGGTTAAAAAATTATTTAAATTATTTGCAATTGTTTGAAATAAATGAAATACCGTGCCCTTAATCTAAGCCCTTCAAATATGTTAAGAAATTGCGCCTATTTTTTTTTTTTTTCATTTATTGGAGATAATTCCTGTTATTTTTCTCTGCACATAAGCGTCGCTGGTAACACGTAGAAAATTATTGAAGTTCACTCGAGACTCGACTTCGCTCTCCATGATAGAGAGAGCGAGAGAATTATGCGGTTCAGCTGATGCAGCTACGCGCGAATGAAGTATCTCTTCTACGTGAGGTCAAGTCCACAAGACTTCGATCTTCGCTCCAAACTAGGGAGATCTTCCATAGTTCGCTGTGAGCCACGAGAAGTGGTATATCGCGAGGAGTTTCCCAACTAGATATCCTTCAATATTCTCAGGCGTCGTACATATTTCACGAGTATGAGCAGGAAAAATTTTCTGGCAGTTCCGAGACATGTTTGACATATTCCGTGGTCTTGTGTATGATATAGAGTCAAACATTTTCTCATTGGCTCTTGACCCATTTTCAAACTTGACAAGGTGAAGTGGGGTTAGGTTTCGCTTTACAATCTCTCTACTGGCTTAGATTTCTGCAAAGCATATCTGATAAACTTTTAACCATTCAAACACGTTATTTCGTTCTACACATTTTCTATGTATCTCATACGTAGTAAACGTGTTACTTTAACGAATATAATTGTCAAGTCTTAACAAGTAGCAGATATCGTAAAACCACTACAATATATTATGTTCAGAGTTGTTTTTCTTGTGAAGCCTAATTATTTCAAAACAAAAAATAATAATATTTTACAGGGGGGGGGGGGCACGGTGGGTGACGGAATGATCAGACCATTCGCCTCCCACCAAGGCGATCCAAGTTCGACCCCGCCGGGAATCGAACCCGGATCGCGTTGGTAGGAGGCGAGAGAACTAGCTGCTGTTAACATAATCAGAGGCACTAGCTAGCATAGTTAAGAGTGTAAGACTACAGAGCGGTGCGTGGCGACTGGTAACGAGGGTAGTAGGATGACTGCACAGTAGCGAGGGAATTACCAGCCTGTGATATTGCCACCCTCCACCCCCACCCCCCGGGCACCACCCAGGTCAGGTGTGACCTCAGCCACTATGTTAACCGAGCCACTGTGGCTGCAGAACGTCGCCTCATTACCCACGTTCGTGCGGCCTCAACACAGGGATCTGGGGGAAAAAATAACCACTCTGAAAATTATTTTTTTGTACAGTAACAAAATACCCTTTTGGATACTGTTTCGACGAATTATATGTTTTGTCATTTAAACACTTTTAACTAACCCGATTCCTTGTATGTTTGCCTGTTCGGTTACAACTTGAATACAGTGCAGAACTGAATGAGAAGCCCAACATAAAAAATTGTAATTTTATAAAAAAAATTATAAAAAAGTGTATGTCCTAATTTTTACGAGACTGAAAAGCAAAACAAAAAAAAACCATATTTAAATATGAAACATTTTAACTGCTATACAAAGTTTTGAAGCCAACTAAAAAGTATGAAATAATTTCTCCTGTGAAAATACCGTAAGATTTAAAGCGATAAATGTAAGGCATATCTGGTGCATACGGACTGGAAAGTTTTGTGAATTTAATTACCTGTAGGCCATAATCAATTGTACTATGCATACTCAAGTCACGACTATTCGCCTACTAGCTGCTACTCATTGGAAATACAGTCATTGAACGAATAGACGGGACCTGAGTATCCATAGTACATTGGATTCTAGCCTACATACAGGTCATTGAATTCGCGGAATTTTCCAGTCCCTACACTGAAAAAAAAATACTTATTAGTCACTGCAAAATATTTTGTTAAAATGGACCTTACCAAATTTTTTTGTAGTGGTTACAAAAATTTTTTGTAGTCAGTGCAAAACTTTACTGGGGACAGCAAAACATTTTTACTTATTAGTCACTGCAAAATATTAACAAAATATTTTGCAGTGACTAATACTTTTTTTTTTCAGTGTACTGATGCATATTAGTAGAGACATGCAAAATTGGCATTATTATTTGGTAACGCGCTAGCCTTCACTATGCTATACATATACAAACACGTTTCGTGTCTTCATAGGCAGAGGTGGCGTAATTTGACTGTGACTGCCCTACATATTACTTGTTACTCTATCGGAGAGCTTTTACTATTGGCCAGAAAGTGTCTCCTGAGCGCACCACGAAATTCTTGACTAATGCTAGACGTGGTATTAGAGTACAATAGTTTGTAGTGCAGACTACTGTTAGAAAATAACGCGAATTTTGCAGGTACATAATAATTAGTTCACCTAAATCACTGGCATTATTATTGCAGTACAAATTATATGAACTGTTGTGTTAGTTTTTTCCTCGACAGCTACTCTCTACACTCATTAGGCTACTATTATCTACTGCATGCGCCCAACGTTTTTCGTTTTAAACCTTACAAGTACTTTCATATAAGGACTTAATTTATACTTTTTATTTTGTTTGTAAAACGAGGTTTGTGACTATAATTTTCATTTAATGCTTGACTAATGTTTTGCTATCAAGAACATTACGCATGGCTCTTTTGAAATACATTTGCCAACAGCAACTTTGAGACCGTTGTGTAACGTCCCGCGGAACAAGAACTGACAATTTCACGTTTGCCAAAACAAACCAATAAGCATTACTTGTGACAACGCCAGTTACTGAATTTGTACAGCACTGAAAAGGAGTTGCACGTTTTGAAAAGTATCATAATATGTACAGCTACTCCTGTACTTGTGTTCTCTTCGCAGAATAAACGTATGAAAATGCAATGGGAAACGGAATCTGTCTGACGTCTTGTCACCACACAATACAAAGAATATCCAAAAGTAAAACAGCGATAATCGCAACACGACAATCTTGGAAAAATTGAAATAAAAAATGTAATTGTCAAAGTGTTGTACGGTGACGATTTAAGAGGGCGTGGTACATAATTCTACGCTAAAACATTAGACTATAACTATACGGTTTCTTGAAGCTAGTTTGCGAAAGTTAATCAATAACAATCCTAGATAATAGTTTTAGCCAACAGCTGCGGTTGTCGAGAGCTCAGACCTCTCGCCTCCCACCAAGGTGATCCGGGTTCGAATCCCGGTGGGGTCGGTCCCCGGATTTTCGCATGTGGGAATCGTGCCGGACGATGCCGTTAGTCGGCGGGTTTTCTCGGGGATCTCCCGTTTCCCCCGCCCTGGCGCTGCTCCATACTCACCTCATGTCACCCCTCACCAGCTGAAGACGTCGGTGTTAAGCGCTGACCAAAATCTCTCATTCTTTTAGACAACGTTTTAAACAAAATTGTTTCCAGTGTTAGGAACTTCTGAGGCACAATCTCTGACGCCGGAACCTCGTGCATTTAACTGCGGCGCAAGAGACTACGCGTGACGAATTTGTAATTTGAATAAATATTCACTGACTAGATTCAGTTTCTTGGACGTATTCCATTGCAAAATTGAATGACTGTCAAAGAAAACTAAACAAATAAAAGAAAACCATAAAATAAGCAGAGTATGCTTAGTCAGCAAGATACATACACTACATGAAATTCCAAGATGGAATCGGGTCAAATAGAAACAAGGAACAAATAGATAGTAAATGAAATTAATAACAAATAAAAAAAATAACATGCGACACAACGAAGAGACGAAACAAGACACAGTAGTTTTCCAGACAGACAGTGTTTTGTCTCGTCTCTTCATTGTGTCGTTTGTCTTGTCTGTATATGTCTGATATCTGTTGCGTTTTGTCTCATCTACTTGTTGTGTCCTTTTGTTGTTTTTCTGTTCGTGTCTGATATCTACTGTGTTTCTTGTTTCGTCTCATCGTTGTGTTGCATGTTATTTGGTTTTTTATTTTATTTGTTACTAATTTCATTTATTATCTGTTTGTTCCTTGTTTCTATTTGACCCGATTCCATCTTGGAATTTCATGTTGTGTATATATCTTGCTGACTAAGCATACTCTGCTTATTTTATGGTTTTCTTTTATTTATCTAGTTTTCTTTGACAGTCGTTCAATTTTGCAATGGAGTACGTCCAAGAAACTGAATCTAGTCATGAACTCCCATTGCACATTTCTTTCAAAGATCATAAATATTTACTCATTATGTTGGCAAATACCGTTATCTAGGATTGTCATTGAGTATATTAACCATATTGGCTTTGAAAAAAGCGTAGAAATCAATTTATGTTTTCAGCGTTTATTTGTCTATATCACGCACTCTTAAGTGCAAAAGGTGGCAATAATGCATGTAGAAAGTCCAGCCTTCCGCTTCAAGTCAAGGTGCTACGTTATGTTAAGTAACCGTAGAACCATGTTTGGACGGCTCAGGATTTTAACCTGCAGCCATTATATGCAGGTCAGAATAGTAGTGGTAATATAAGTAATAAATCTGTGGAGCGCAAGAGGGGACTAACTACACTGCTGTGTTGCCACGTTATGCTTAACGCCATTGTATAACATTTTCTCCACTAACATTTTCATCTCAAATTTAGCCCACGATTCTCGCGGAGTGCGTACTCTCCGGTTCTTTATAGACACCTGAATACACGTATGGTAGTTTTTTTTAATAAACGTATATTTGACACCACGTGGCCACAGAATATTTAGGGATACAGACGTGAAATAGCTGGAAGGACTGCGAACTCAGTCACACACGCGCCGGCAAAATGGTTTCCCTGGCCAGCAACATGGCGGAAATACCTACCGCCAATCAGCGTAAGGCGGCTGCCGGCAGCCAGGCCAATAGGAAACCTGTAGTAACATACAGGAGCCAAACATACACGGGGCTGGTATCAACAACCTCGGGCAACCAATAAACGGCCATGTTCGCCCGTATCTAATGAGTCTCATGTCATTTCACATCTGTATTACTATCTAGTCTATAAATAGAGCCACGATTTTATGGCGAAAATGTTTTTCCAACAATTGGTTACAATGCACCATGTGCACATCTGCAGATCTGTTACATCGTTTGTGATTGGATGATTTTACTGTCACTTGCCTTGACAAATCACAGATGTACGGAGTCACAATAATCTTATTATGATTGGTGCAGTCAAATGAGAAACGTGTCTGAGCAAAGACATGCTGCCAATGACCTTGAAGCACAGCTGCCGATGTGCACAGGAGACACTGAAACAAAATGGGCCAAAAATCTTTTCGCGACAAAGTCGTGGCTATACTAATATAATATACTTCAGATACTTAGTTTGTGAGTAAACTAACTTATTTTTATGGCGTAATCGAATGTGCTGTATTTTAAAACATCCAAACAATACATGATTCTGGCCTGCATAATACACTTGTCAATAAAGTAAGGAATGCGAAACACAAATCAAGATTTTCTTTCAGAGATTTAGTGTTTTAGATGAGATGCTCCTGTTGTGGAAATTAAAAGTCTGTGTGTTTTTAAATAATGTTCAAGAAATATTTTCCACTGAAAATAATGGTGACTTTGTAGCGAAAAATATTTGCCCCGTTTTATTCCAATGCTCATCTGCAGCTCTGCTTCATGGCCGGTGATTTTATGTAATAACCGACACTTGTCTTGCGTTTATAATGGCAAATCACAACGTATGGTGACACAAGAACATTATTCTGATTGGTGCAGTCAAATGAGAAATGTGTCTGAACAAAGACACGCTGCTAATAACCATGAAGCATAGCTGCATAAGTTCATGACAGCGGATTGTGAATAAATCTTATCGTTATAAACTTGTGTCTTCGATTGTTGTAACGTGTAATGATGAATTATGGTTCTCTTTTTCTAGAATATCGATTTCGCGAATGGAGTGGCTGCAGAGCTGAGTTGGTGTGGCTTGAGAGAAACGTCTTTGAAACAGGTAAGACTTCTGATGTCAACATTATCATTTGAGAAAGTGTTTTTTTTTTTTTTTTAATAATTCTACACCACTGTGTTTCAGTGAGTGCCTTACGTGTAAGTCTGCAACTATGCTTCCTGGTTATTGGCAGACTGTTTATTGAGCAGAGGCGTGTCTCATTTGACAGTAGCAATCAGAACAAGGTGTACTGCAACACCACAATTCTGCGATTCGCAGGTGGAACCCCAAGAAGTGTAATGTTGAAAACATTCAACCACTAACCATGGAGCAGAGCTGCAGGTTTACAGATAAGGCACTGAAATAAGCTGATGCCAAATTCTCTTCGGGAAAAACTACCTGTCCCTTCGCATCGGTCTCTTTAGATACCACGTGCTCACATTGTGTATATACGGATATTTTCGCTCGCCTTCTAGCATGACCATGCTTCACCAGTGATTTGTTTGGAGCGCCAAATGTTATTTGGTTGTTTTATATGTAATGCATAGAGACATGAAAAATTCGCGTTATTTTCTGACAGCTTACTAGACTCCAAGTGACAATAGCCTCGTTCGACGTCTCCCGCTGGCCGATATTGTCGTGACTTGCTGCGGAGAATGCTTGCACGATAGAGAGTCCAATCTCTGTAAAGACGTAACACACGTAAATGACAACACATAAAAGTTCGTGACCAATTGAGTCGGATATTATGCTCTGTTATGTATAGGAAAGTGAAGTTTAGTCTGCTACCATATTATAACGCGAATTTTGCATTTCTCAAGTAATGCATAGATGTAAGCAAAGTTCATGAATTAATTTGAGAAGTTGTTAGATTGCAAAATCCTGTACACATGAATTACTTCAGATGTTGGGCCATTGTTTCCTTAGACAGTCAACCAATAGCAGACCTGCATGTAAACACTCACAGACGCCCGTGCTACTTGTCACATGTACAACTGTCGACTCAGTGTAGCAGCAGACAATGTACAAGTATTTGAGGAGAAAGTGTATATAGGACTGTGGAGTCTAGCTTGCTGGTCGTTGAACCTGCCATATTTCCGGGTCGCTATGCGTAGTGCTTGTTTCGCATGTGAGCAATTTGGCGTTCCTTGTCCTTGGCACTGCGATTCTTCTCTAAAGTATTCCCAAAGGTTCGATTGACACCTACAAGCAAAAAACTCACATGTCTGTGAAATCTGGGTGCGTTAGCCTGCGCGTCAGGTTGACTACCTGTAAGTTGTTAAAATAATTATTATTGAGTCACCAGTTTCCGATGAAAACATTATTGCAGCGTTTAGTTTAAGTGTGACATGTTTACATCTGCCGCTTCCCCCATGGGCGTAATTTGAGCATTTTGATTGGGGTGGCAAGGATTATCAGGTATAAAAGATTTGAAATCGAACAGCTTCCATCAAATTATGTATACACTTTTGTATTGATTATTTTATATCATTAGCTAAGTTGGAAAACGGGATATTGGAAAATGCACAAGTAAAATTGTATTCCTTAGTTAATAAAGAGAATAGAGAATATTATGTTCTCTAACAACAAAATTTTGGGGTGGCAAATGCCACACCTTGCCACCCCCGAATTACGCCTGTGGCTCTCCCCTATGGTGTATCTCTAGTGGAGCCACTGATTTTTGTGAAAGAAATAGGTACCTACCAACTGGTTTCGATGGACATCAGCAGTTATTTTTCATGGCCAGTGTTTGGATTCTTTTGGCTCTCAGCTTTTTGGGATTCTACCCGCAAAACACAGACTTAGGATGTCGCGGCAATGTTGTTCTTATGGGCACAGTCAAATTAGTGAAAGCGCTCACACAAAGCGGTGCAAATTCTTTTCACCACAATACCGTGGATCTTGAGTTTTGATGGTTAACTCCTATTTGTCTTGGATTATACATAAAGATGATGGTGTATCGAAAATGTTTTGTGCCAATATTCCCTTGAAAACACTAGTTTCTTGTAACATGTATGGTTGGTTGGCACAACGTAGCTGTCTGCAGACGAATAACAGGCATCCAATATCACAATTGAATTGAGGGATTCTTATTGGCTCAGTCAAATAGGGTTTCCGTTCCATATACAAGCGAAAACCAGTAATAGGCTATTTTTAAATGCTTAACTTACGTTGGTATCAAGTAATCAGTAATGTTTTCTCGCGATGAACCATCATCTCTAGTTATACCTGCAACTCAAAGACGTATGGTGCCACAATATCATAATTAGTGCAGTCAAATGAAAGATGTGTTTGAACAAAGTCAAGCTGCCAATAACCATGGAGCAGAGCTGACAAGGTGCACGTAAGGAGTTGAAATGAAATTGTGCGAAGAGCATTTCAGGACTAAGTTGTTGCTCTATGTGTTAATGTACTACGTAAAGACTAGTGAGCTAAGACTGTCGATCCAACACATGCGTAACTTTAGCGCAAGAATCCAGAACTTTAGAGGCGCGACCCTGTGAATAAGCCGTATATTGTAACTGGGGAGTGTAATTATACCCACTTAACGCCGAGTGCTGTACTAGGAGTTAACACCCGGTCCTGGGGAAAGCCGCACAAGCACGGCTAAAACTTGTGTAATAAACACAAGCTTGTTGACTCGACTGCCGGTAACCCTCGAGCCCTGCTTGAAGGAGAAGTGCTGGAGGGAGGCTGCTGGAGTTGCGAGACTTGCTTAATATGCTGCAACAAACCTTACAAGGAGGAGTCTAGGGTCGTCATCTTCCCTCCTCGCCGCTTCATTAAACTGTCCTCTCCCTCCGTCCTTCAACAAAGCTCTTATTTCATAACTTTGTTCCATTCGCCCTCTTTTCTCTACTCAGTGTTAGCAAGCTGAAAATGACCCGGGTCAAAAGGAGCATCCCAAGTAGCAAATACAATCATTTTTCAATTGGCCAAATGTTGGTAGAAGCGGCCAACGTTCGCTAGTATGATGGTCTACTTTTTCTGAAACGGTTGTTAATCAGGCCATGTCAGCAAATATGTTTGTAGTTATTCTGAAATATTTTTACTGTGGGTTACTTAGTTTAAAAAGACTAGCATATTTCAGTACACGGTCCACAAGCAGACTTAGCGAACTAACCCACAAGCATCTGAGTATAATCAGAATGCTTGTCGTACACTTGTGGTTAATGTGTGGGTGATTTCATTATGCATCATGTATGCCACATGTGGACGCGGGTGCATTCCGAATGTTTACTGCCTGTGGCTTGCTTATCACGATCACATTTGCAGAAGTGGGGCAGCTGATGTTTTCTATTTGGGATGTTACAAATTGAATACCTAAGAGCTGTCATCATGAACACTGTTAGGGATTATGGTATATCGCTGGCTTTCAACGCACTTTCAGCTTATCAAAATTGTACTGGCCTTCGCTTGTACGTGGAGCTGTTACCCTATTTGACTGGACCAACAAGTATACACCACTATTGTAACATTTGATGTCTGTTAATGGTCTGCAGACAGCTACGTTGTTGCAGACGTATATCACCAAATCACACATGCAGCACGAAACTGCAGTGTTTTGAAGTGTATGTTGACACAAAACATTTTCGCGATGTGCCGTCATTCGGGACCCATGATTTTCACGAAAAGAATTCTGCTCCAATTTATTTCAGTGTCTTACGTGCACATCTGCAGTTTGGCTTCATGATTATTGGCAGTGTGTCTATATGAAGAGCCGTATGTCATTTGACTGAGCCAGTTACAATAACGTTCCTGCAACAACACACGTCTGTGATTTGCCAGGAGAATCCCAAGGCTCGTGACAGTTAAAATATTCAATCACTGACCACGAAGCAGAACTGCAGATGTGAACGTAAGGCGCCGAACAAAGTGAGGCAAAATTCTTTTCGCAAAATAGGAGTTTGGTGGAACATATCGTAATGCGTTTCGTTGATGGGCTTGTACAGAGGTGTGGCTCATTTGACAGTGCGTTTTGTTGATGGGCAATGTTATAGCTTATGGTTTATTGCGAAGATGTTTTGTGCCGACATACCTTTGAAAACGCTGTAGTCAATTACAACACATATGGTTGGGTGATGTACCTATGACTAGAGATGATGGTTTATCGCGGGAAAAGTTGACTGTTTGATGGATTTCAATACACGTCCAGCTTACCAGAAGATTACTGGTTTTAGCTTGTACGTAGAGCTGTTGCACTATTTGACTGAGCCAATAAGAATCCCGATATTGTAATATTTGATGTCTGCAGACAGCTACGTTGTGTCAGTGTTTTCAAGGCTATCTTGGCACAAAACATTTTCGCGATATACCATCATCTTTACCTATGACACAACGTAGCTGTCTGCAGACCAATACGAAGCATCAAATATTACAACAGCGGTATTCTTATTGGTTCAATCAAATAGGGCAACATCTTCACGTACAAGCTAAAAGTAGTAATCTTCTGGTAAGTTGAACGTACGTTTAAACCCAGCAAAGAGTCAAGTTTTCCCGCCACAAATCATCTTCTCTAACCATCATCTCTGGGCATTATCCTAACAATGATTAGCCTAGCAATTTCCAAATCCCAAACGCTTTTTTTCCTGCAAGGGATTTGCATGTTAACAGACTTTACAGTTCGCGGTGGCGCAGTGGTTAGAGCACTCGCCTCCCGCCAAGGCGATCCGTGTTCGATTCCTGGCGGGGTCAGTTCCCGGACCTTCACATGTGAGAATCGTGCCACTTCTTGTCAGGGTTTGCCGGGGATCTCCCATTTCCCCCGCCCTTTCATTCCGGCGTTGCTCCATACGCACATCGTGTCATCCCCACCAGCGCTAGAGACCTACATGTTTAGTGCTGACCAAAATCTCCTCCTTTATAGATTAGTTACAAAAAGCACTTTTATTAATACGTACTAAATTTTCAAATTTTCCTAAACTGTACATACTTTAAATTCAATTTTTTCTGACGTTAACAGCATTAAAAATATCAATTAATTATGTTACTATTCAGATAAAAAAGTAAAATAACATCGATATATTAGACGTGATAGTAAGTAGACATTCTCTTTTTTTTATCAACTGTAGATATGAAAATGTCTGCAGGCCAACTCTTCTAGCACCGGTTATTAACTAAATTTTCTATATTAAATAAATAATAATGTAACGTAGAAAGTTTAGATTTCCTATTATGTTTATGGTGTGAATCCAGACAGCATTAATCCATGAAATTACTATATTCTTATTTATTACACTACCTCATTTCCCTGAAAATGATATACTTGTAAAAAAAAAACAAGTAAATATGACAACTAAACTGTTGTAATAATGCTGTGCAGTCAACTTTTAGATTGCATTAAAAATAAACAAAAACACATTCGTAAGGGGTAAATTAATTATGTTTTATGAACTTTAATACTCTGTTTGATAGTTAAAAAATTGTCGAATCTTTAAAGCCCCGTTTTGACGTTTTGCCGCCAGATTACATTATTTCAGCATATTTGAAAGTATTTGTTTTTTTTTTTATGTTAGAAGAACTACGAATAATATTTTTTTCCGTACCATAATATTTTAATGAGTACTTTTACAAATAACCTGAAAATCGGTAATACGATGAATTATGAAATAAAGCACGTAATTCTGAAAAAAAAACGTAAAAACAATATATTAGGTAAATGCCCTCAAAAATATATTTTTCAGTTCGATAAAAGTAGCACCCTTATGTGATATTATAGGAGCATTATTAGCTTGCTCATAAATCAAGTAAACACGAATATTAAAATAAAAAAGCTGCAGTTGACCATAATTCACTTGGGAACTTGGCTCGCTGTGTGTATCCCATTCAGAACGGTCACGTGTATTGTACTTCGACAATTGAGGTTGGCGTCAATACATAGAAATTCACAGTACAATGAACTTCAGCTCATTTTTTTTCAGATAATTATACACTCATTATCCATAGTAAAAAAAACTGCGTTTATTTTTTATTTTCAGTTTAATCCTCCTTTCCCGTATCTCATATTTTTGCTGCACTCGCGAAATTTACCTAGTGCTAAATATTTTCGTTTTGCATCATAAATACTGAGTTACAAAGGACATAAGCAGTGACACAGAATTACTCAGTATTAGATACAAACATTAACCTGCATATACTTCAGTCAGCTGCTGTCTTACACAAAAATAAACACAAAAACAAGGCAAATTTAAGTGCCAAGAAAAGTTCGATCGTGAATAATTTTTTCATAATATATGTATAATGTAAATTATTTGGCCAATTGGAAGCCCTAAAGTGCTTCTCCGCTATAGCCTGAAAGCAAAAATAAAGAGCTTGAGTATAACTTGGTTGTACGGAAAAACGGCTGTCATATGTATTTTTTTTTATTTGAAGAGAGAAAAGAGTTTTCTTATTGGCATAAACCAAAGATCTTCTGTATGAAAAGTCTTCAGGTTTATTTAAAAAACGTTATAATAGTGTCAAAAAATTTAAACAATATGTTTTATCTATTTAATATTCGTAGCCAACTGTACCACCAAAAATTTTCTTCCAAAAAAATTAGTAAATTTCTACGTCTTAGTACGAAGCTTGTGCCTAACCATTGTAACAAGCTCTTGGGTCTTGTGTTTATGTTTACGATATTTTCAGCATAACAATTTATGTGTTATATATAATGGTCATTGTGCCTACATCCAGTGGCTAGAGAATACCGTTGAATATTTATTTTATTTCTTTCTTATCATTTCGCCGAGCCTAGAAAATTAGTAACATACCTGACGGAAATCGAGTTTGAGACAAAAAGTTAAAATATTCGCATAGCAAGATGGAAAAAGTAAATAAATGTAATAAAACATGCAAATTTAATATAAAAAACTGCAATAACCAAAACATTGTCATAAATATTAAGGGCGCGGTGTACAGCAGTTTTCGTCAACATTTGTTTTTGTATTTTATGAATACCAGATATTGTTTTCTTATTTTAGACACAAAATGTGACTAAATTTTGCTCTTATAAAAAATTTTATCTCTTAATAGTTTTCGCGTAATGGCTTCTTAAAGTCAAAATTCGCGTGTTTCCATTTTGAGGACGACACTAAAACCAACTGACATACCTAACTGAAAAAATTCACAGTGGATCAAGACGTCGCAGGCTATAATTTTACGTACATGAAAACAGAGAATAGAAATATTTTGTTTTTAAATAAAAATACCGAAAATTAAAAAAAAATGTAAAATTCCAATATTAAAAAAATATATATTGTGTTTTAACATAGCTGAACCCAGTGGCGGCACGTAGGTTGTTGCCAGGGTGTGCACTAGTAGCAGAGAATTGTACGAGGTTGTGCCCTAGTTGACGGTACAGCCACTAACACGCTGGTATGTAGGTGCCGCTTATTACTGACTGCTCACAACACAATATGTAGCCAGTATATATTTCATGGTTATTGGTATACGGCGGTGTGTTCACACGAGTATACAGTTCTCTGCAACTTGTGCCCTCCCTGGCAACAACCCTCGAGCCGCCACTGGTCGTGGAGCTTATCAAGTCGGACTACACAGTCAGGAGGTACGTCAATAATATCATAAAAAATGTTTTAAAGTATATGGTATACAGAGAGGTCGATTGAATTTGATGTTCTTTCATTAATACTGTATTCAAGTAAGAAAATACACGGAACTACATGCAATGATTCGCTACCAACCATACAAACAATAATGTAACTATTGTTAATGTTGAATATGCAGTAACGGTTGATGATTTTTTTTATTCAAAATGTGAAATCTTTAGTGCTCACTTTATTCCCAATGACCTAATGTTTGGCTCCTGCGTGTTACTATAGGCTTCCTATTGGCCTGGCTGCCGGCTAGCAGGGCAGCCACCTTACTCTGATTGTCGTAGGCATTTCCGCCATGTTACTGGCCAGGGAAGCCATTTTGCTGACTTGTGTGACTGAGTTCGCTATCCTACCAGCTATTTCGCTTCTGTTTTCCTAACTATTCTGTGACCTATATGTCTGCAGACCAATAACATCCATCAAATATTACAACAGCGGGATTCTTATTGGCTCAGTCAAATAGGGCAACATCTCCTTTTTACAAGTGAAAGCCAGTAATGCTTTGATAAGCTGAACGTACGTTGAAAATCAGCAGACAGTCAAATTATTTTCGCGATAAATCATCATCTATAGTTATATTTCTACAAAATAGACTCTGCCAATAACCACGAAGGCACGCAAAGCATTTAAACAAGTTAGCGAAAATATCTCGTCACAAAAATATGGTGTCAATACACATGAAATATTGGAAAGCACTTGATAGGTAAGCTACAATAAAGACGAATCAATAAAGTATTTTTTCCCAGGCCGTGTACGTGAAAAACTATGTTATGTTTGAATTACTTTGTCTTGTTAGAGTAGCTGTCTGTTCACAGGGAATTATCGTAGATTCACATCGCCTTACGGAAACGTTTATCCATTCACAGAGCGACATCCGGAGGTTCACTCCGAAGTTGCTTGCGATAGCTAATCGGGTTAACCTGGTTAGCGTAAAACTTTACTCTGACGTTTTCGAAACTTGATTCGCTGACTGTAGTTCGCCCGAGTTACGAAACTTAATCGAGTTAACCAGAAACTCTCGTCAGGTTTTTTTTTATCAGCTACGAGATTTAACTATGTCTCGACCCCAGGATTAGTTGGTTGGAAAAGCGATGCGTTTAAAAACTCTATAGTTGGTAAACAGTTAACAGGAATCTTATCTCAGTCCTTTCTTCTGCCTGTTGCACTAGATACTACAGAGTCTGAAAGTTAAAATCACCCGAGTTCATCAATAGGGAGTGGAAAATTTAGTGCCTTCACGAAAACCTTTCTGCGTTCATTGTTACATAATTTCAGTTTTAAACCACAATATTATGATAGGCACTAATACGTGAGAACATTAAATAAAAATGTATAATAAACGTCATTGGTTGTATATGGTGATTAACCTATCTATTTATCTTACTGAATATCATCTTTAATAAGCACGGAAAGTTCTTCTATGGAGGCTGGTTTGTGTTTGAGTACAGCTGTGACCATAAATACACTTTTTATACAACGTTTTGTACAATCCTCACAGGGGCTGGAAATATAAAGAACCGCCATAAAACGGAGAGATTAGAAACACTGGGGTGAATAGAAACAAAATTAGAAATAAATTTCTAGCTTACACCTTTTTTTATGTATATTACAGCGAACTGCTGTTTGTAAACGCTTGTAACTGGTCTACATAAAAAAGTGTTTTTAAAACAGAATTTACACCGAAAATTTTCCTTTAAAAATGTGTTCCTATTCTCCCCAGTGTTTCTAATCACACCGATTTACTTGTGCATTAACGCTGTTATTGTGATTTTGATCATAGTCAGACACGCCATGTAGAGCTATAAGATAATAGTGAATATGGCGAAAATAAACAACGGAATAAATATATACAGTGATTATCACTGCCAGTTATGCTTATGTGAAAATAATTTTGCATCAACATGTTTCAATACCTTACGTGCACACATTTAAGTCTTCTTGATATTCAGTGACTGGATGATTTTATCTCTCAGCGTCATGTGATTCTACCTTTTAATAAGATATGTGTGGTGTCGTAGTAACTTTGTTTTGATTAGCTGAGTCAAATAAGTGAACCCTCTATACGAACACGCCCTGCCAACTATCACGAAGCAGAGCTACAGATGTGCGCATAAGGCATTGAAACAAATTCGTGTCAAATTTTTTTTTCGCAAGAATTATCGATTCCTACTTATATACGTTTTGGATTCAGCTACATAACCTACATTTAGCTGTCATGCCCGGTACACACTATCGTTAACTCTATACCCAATTACTTACTTAATTCTGTTCATAAATTTTGATTGAGATTTTATACCAGAATTGTGTTGCAAAACTTCGGTGTTGTCTACACACTATCTTTGTTTGCTAACATGTTTCGGTACATAAAGAAGAAAAATATGTTTTTGATGTTGGTTGCTATATTCCATAAAGTGTAACTGTAAAATCACCGAAAACTATTTCATAATACAAGACATACCTGTAATTACCAAATAAGTGAAAAAATCTAGTATTATTTAGGTTTTGAAAACTCCGATGGTTATTTGTTCAGTAGGAAACAAGAATTTTATTTCTACTCAGATCATATTGGCAACCCTACTTGTGTACTTCGCATGCGCGGTGGTTGAAACTGTGTACTGCGCATGCACGTAAACATACACTACGATGTAGGACGGGCTCTATCTGTGAATTTAGGTATGCAATTCTGTCTGGAACCAGCATAGTTGCGGTACACACTGTCGTAGCGCTACATGTACTCAATTAGCTACGGAAATCGGTGCTGAATTATGGATAGTGTGTACCGGGCTTTAGAGTGTAAACTATAAAACAGCTAGCTTTAACAAAGAGAAAATATCTACTCTTCCTGCATCTTTCGTTACCGTACCCGTTAACTCAACTTGTACAGCGAAGTATAAAATAAAAAGTTGCGTGGATAACAATATAAAATTCAATTGAGAAAATTCGCTCTGGAAATACAGCATAGCTTCATAAGGAATATCATTTCCAAGAAAATCCACGAGTGTTATGAACAAAGCTGAAGACTATTCAGAATAGAATTTGCCTACGTTTGTTGTAAAGTCCTAGCTCGCGTATGTCCCGTACTACTGAATTCTTTGATAATGTAAGTTACCAACTCGTATTCTCATCATGATTCCTTTCTCTGAAAGCGAATTCAGCAAACTTATTATTCTCAATTCTTTTATGTACTTCGTTACATCTCAGAAAATACATATATTTGAGAAGTCATTATAAGATGGAAAGCAGTCAACATATTTGTAAATGTGTTACGGAAGACTTCCCCTCTAGGTTAGGGTTTTGAGAGCTTTAACTTTGGCTTCGATCAATTTTCCTCTTTAGAAGTTTCTAAAAAAGGAATGAACGTGGTCGACACACACTCGGCTGGTCGCATGTTCCCAAAAATAGGTTCTATCTCCTCAATCTAAAATTAAGAAAGTTTGTGAATTGTGACTCAGGAAATATGAAGAATTTTCCTCCTTTAGCGGTTGTGTCTGACAGTCTGTAACAAACTATCAAAACTTCGTATGAATAATTTCGTACAAAATTTTGAAAAAAAAAAAATCTAAAACTTCATTGGATAGATTTGAGTGACAACCAATTACCACCTAGCACATTCGAATTTGATTACCGAAGCCAATAAGAATTGCACAAGGAAGGCGTTATTTGAGATTTGTGTTATTGTTTTATCTTCTGGTTTTGAACAGTTGTAACCTTCGCTATTGTTGTTTGCTGGATCGCATGAATTCAGAATATACTGGAGATTATAAGTTATCGGGTTAGTAAAATTAAAAAAAAAAAAAAATTGAATTAATATAGTGCAAAATTATATAACTCCAACTATAGCAACAATTACACGCCGACTAACAATTCGGCGCTTGCTTCTCTACAGCATAGACAAAGAAGGTGCTCTACGGACAAATTGAGACAAAAATTCATAACTGCTAACATACAGTAATTTGATTACAGAAACGGTCTACCCTTACAAATAAACAAGATAAATATATTTTATATTTGACTTTGGTATATGTATTTATTTATTCAAGTATCATTCTGTAAGACCTCATAGGAGTAATGTTCGTTGACCCCATTCACGACAATGTCGTTGGGATGTAGAACTAGTCAAATTTATATAGGCTGGATACAAAACACATTTACATCTTATGCATAACATTAGACAGGTTAAATTAAAAAAATAGAAATTAAAACATCACAATAATAAACATAGTAATTGTGCGTTGCATATGTTAATTTGAACATTACTTATTAATACAGACTATATACATACAGTACAATTATAATGATATATTTACAAGGAAAGTATTTGTATTTAACACAGTGCAAATCTACATAACCTGAATCCATTTAATACAATCATTTGTTAGTTTATTGTCATGCTTCCTTATGTGATTTAATTTCATAAAATTTCTGAAGAGTATAAAATGGATGCTGTTTGAGGAAGTTTTTTATGTTGATTTTAAAGTGTTTTCGGTTTTTAAAACACTTATTTTATTTCCTCTGGCAACTTCTTGAATATTGTATACATACTACATTTGATATAATTTTAAATTACTTAATGGGTCATGGGGATGTAATGAACTTCTTGTGTTAAGAGAGTATAAATTAATGTATTTAATAAATATATTTTCATTATCAGAATAAAATGGTAGAGTAGAATAGATTAACTTGAAGTGAGTGTTAGGATACCAAATTAAAAAAAAAATTAAAAAGATGTCTGCTTGACTCAGAGAATTTTATTCTACCCATAATTCAAAGAGCCTGTTTTGAAGGCGAAAGATTTCCTTACTGCATGATGCAGAGGCCCAAAATATAATAAAAGGACGTCACTGAATGAAGCCATGTATGGTATACTTGTTTAAATGTACTAATGGTAACCAGTTCAGACAAATACCTCAGAGTAAAGCAAGCTGCATTTAGTCTTTTTGTCACATATCTTAAATGTTCCTTCCATTGCATATGAGAGTCTAAGTATAGCCCCAAAAACTTTGTCTCTGTAACCTTTCAAAGTTAATGTCCGCCATTGCTACTAACGTGATCACCAAACGTATTTAAGGACATGGGCTCGAGTTTCTTCGCATTTAACGACAGTTATTTTTTAAAACATAAATGGGAGCCGATATCGTAAAATCGCTTCGTAACTTTCTTACGACTGATTTAAACTGCATACTCTAATTTTGTCGAGCCAGAAGACTGTTAAATAGTTACTAATTGGTTAATTAACGAAATTTCCTTTTAATTTATAAATTAGCTATACTCGTCATGCAGTTTGTCTCGAAAAAATTACATTGCATAGTAAAACCGATTTGCAACAAAGTTACGAAGCAATTTTACGATATCGACTCTCGTATGGATTTTAAAAAAATAATTCTCTCGAAAGCCGAGAAATTCGGGCCCAAGCCCTTAAAGCACTGCAAAAAGGTATTTAGTTAGTTTTAATAAAATTTAGTAGTATTTTCTTTTTATGAAAACCATGTAGTACTGGTTTGTGCACATACGCCATTGCTAGAACCGATGATTTTTGGTGAAACGATTTCTGCCCCACTTTGTTTCATTGCTTTATGTGCACATCTGCAGTTGAACTCCACGGTCAGTGATTGTATGTTTAAAACTTTGTGTGTCTTGTTGTTCTACGGATAATCCACAGACGTATTGCCAAGTAATAACTTTACTCTGATTGGCAGAGTCAGATGAGAGACGACTTGGCACAAAGACAAGTTGCCGATAATTGAAGACTTAACATTCCAAAGGGACTAAGTACCATTTCGACGAAAATGAGTTAGATGTATAGAAAGGTGCCAAAACATCAGGTCGAAGACATACCATAAGTGCTATCTCCTAGTGATATTCATACGCGCCGTACATCGGCACAAGTAGATGGTTGGAGTAACATCAACGCATTTTAGTTCATTGAAAAAATATATGTATATTGATGTCCATAAGTGTTTTTTTTTCTATTGATTACTGTTCGATTGCTCCTATTTACTACTTTCCTATTGTAATAAATATGTGAACGCATTTGGATAATTCCTTGTTCATTTGTTTGTCGCAATATTCTGTTTACGTCATTATCTCGAAACTTACCTTTTGTCACTTAGCCCCTTATGAATGTTAAGGGCTTTGGACCCGTAAAATTTCATTTTTTTATATTTTTGCCAAACACTGATCAACTTTTGCACTACAGATAACACCTGATTTCCCCCCCCCCCCCCCAAAAAAAAAATCAAGCATCATCAAAGACTCATCAAAGTTACAAAATGGCCGTTGCGGTGTAGCCAAAATCAAAAAAGTAATTAACTAATAAATTCAAAATTACAGTAACTAATAGTCAGTGTATCAATACATTTTATGACATTGTTGACAAAAGTAAGTTTTGAAAATTTCAGTAGTAGCCAAAAGTCAAAGTTATGCAAAAATGTACTCATTTTCATCAATTTTTAAAAAATTCAGAAACGTATCGCTTTGTGTTCACAAAAGTATCGTAAAGTAGCTCACACCATTAAGAATTAATATGAATTATCTTGTTACTGCAAGTTTATTATTTTTAATTATTTTGGCTACACCGCAACTGCCATTTTGCGACTTTGATAGGTGATTACGCTAAAATATGGGACCTATTTTTTTTTATTTGGGGAAATGACATCATCTGATGTGTAAAAAAATATATAATTTTGAATTTTTACGGGTCCAACGTCCTTAACTCCTCAATTGTGAATCTGAGTTACAGATGTCCACATAAGACATTGAAACAAAGTGTGGCAAGAATTTTTTCACCAAATATCATCGGCCCTAGCCATTGCTCCAGAGGAATAGTTTTTTCTATGTATTTTGTGCCTGTTTTTTTTTCCTCTTAGTACTTTGTCGTTAAACACAAGATTGATCAAAAAAATATCAATCAGCAATGGCGTGTGTCCACAAACCCTATATTCTAACAAACATGTAGTAACAAAATATCTCTACTATGATTGGTGCACTCAAATGAGGGACGCGTCTGAACAAATGCACGTTGCCAATAACAATGAAGGAAAGCTGCAGATACACAGTAAAAAAATGTACTTTTACAAAAAAGGGTTTTTGGAAACCAGTTTCCCATAAAGTTTTTTGTAACACTACGAAAATATTTTGAAAGATTTACAAAAAATCTTATACATTTACAAATTTCTTTGTATATTTACAAACATTTCTGTAAATCTACAAACAAATGAAGTATATTTACAGCTAATATCTGATTCATTTTACAATAATTTTTTGTGAAAGTACGAAATGTTTTGTAAAATGTGAAAGGTCTCCTAGATTTATTTTGTTTCAATTCGAAACATCTGCTAATTAGCATTTTTTACTAGTTCCCAAAGTTGTTTACGATATTTGTAACCACTTTAATAGGTTTCTGACATCATACTTTTATTATCTGACTGATAATCAAGAATTATCTTGTAAATGTACAATTGTTTTTTTACTGTGTAGACTTGTAAGGCATTGAAACAAAATTGTCAACTAATATTTTCGTCAGAAACTCTCGGCTCTGTAGCTGTGATACAGGTGCGTTTTGAACCAACTGTAAAAAAGGAAGTAATAATACTGGCATAAATAAGCAGGCGTATATTTCAATCGCAATTTGTTCCGAAATCAATTCGCGAATGTTTCACGAGTCTAGACATTTTTCTGTTCCAAGGAAAAGCATTTATTGGGGTGGAAAAAAAAATTCAACTGCAACCTTTGGTAACACGATGCTCTTCTGTATTATTTACCGTCCACTGATTAGTTGAGCTCCATCTCTCTTTCTCGTACAGATGAAGGCGACATCAAACAAGCCCAACTCGTCAGCCGACCGTTGCAAATCAGCATGGGTTTCTTCCCCCCCCTTTTTTTTTTTCCTCGCTTCGTTACAACCAATTTGCAACAGCACCAGTTCCGTACGATTAATAATTCACGGTGCTAGAATCTATTAAATTAAGGGTGTTCAGTGAGTGAGAGGTCCGCTCTCGATATCGAGGTCTTTTAGCACTGGTGAGGGGTGACGTGAGGTGAGTATGGAGCAACGCCGGAATAAGAGAGCGTGGGAAACGAGAGACCTCCGAGAAAACCCGCCGACCAGTGGGTACGATTCCCACACGCGGAAATCCGGAGACCGACCCCGCCGGGAATCGAACCCGGTTCGCCTTGGTGCGAAGAAAACTGGTCTGTTCATTCGGCCACCGTGGTACTATTAAGGGCGATCTAGTGGTAAAAACGAATAATTTTATGTTAGTACGACATAATTTAAGCTTTCTAGACATTTCTTGTGACTACATTTTTCACAAGTGTTAATTTTTACCTCTTCTAGTTTTCCCATAGCGGTACGTCAAAGTCAAATTTTGCAAAATACGTGATCGTAAAAATAGCAGAAACCAACTAATTTACACCAACGAAACAATCAACCATGAAATGAAACATTTTGGAACGTAGGCTAAAAGGACTTTATAACACTCAATGAAATTTCTTTGTATTACCTAATTATATATATATATATATATATATATATATATATATATATATATATATATATATATATATATATATATATATAT
>PNEQ01091227.1:42146-54962 GCA_003012365.1 Medauroidea extradentata | reverse complement strand
TGAACCTTATACATCACATACGTCCTACTGTTGACACTGTTAAAAAAAAAAAATACAGGCGAAAAAAGTGAGTTTTGCAAGTGCCTACAGTAGTAGGCCAACATAAAAAAATCTTATGAATTTCTAGTACTAGTCTACAAGTAGATCACTACAAGTAAAACACGACATAGATTATGCAACATATCGTCAGCTTAGTACAAGAACTAGATAACTTAATTTTTTTCATGTTTAAGTTATCTGCAGATGTCTACACAAATAACTGTGCGTATGACAAAAGCAATTTTCAATGTTACACTAGGATATCTCCAGCTACCTAGTTATCTAGTTGTAGCATTAAGCCCATGATATATCCTGTAAAGTAGTTGGAAAAAAACTCTTATTTTCTGGTGGCCATATATAGAACACCATAACAGTACAAGAACAATAACAGATGTAAAACCGGTCCGTTGGAACGGCTAAAATGATTACGACTGAAAAGTACAGTATACGTATTAACATGTTTATTTATTGAATGTATTTAATGCAACAAATGGATTAATTTACTCTAATTGTTTGCGCTTATTTCTGTACATTGGGACATGGTATGATGCTGAGTGAAAATCAGCGAATGATTAGGGCGAAAAATATTTAAAAATATTGACTTGATTATTACCTACATGGTTGCATAAATTTAGTATTAATATGTCATGTCTGCATTACCACAATTGCATTAAAAAGAAAACTATGTTATTAGGGTTACAATTGTATATTCGGTTTTTTTAAAAAAATCATAGTTACGTTTCTGTACCCAACACTCTCCAATTTATAAAATTAATAGAGATTTCATTTTTAGCAAATTACAATTTTAAAATCTTGTAAGACAATGCTAAAGTAGTAATTTTACTTTAATCTGTCCACATAAATAAGAAAATATATTACAATAAGAAAAAAACTAATTGTACAGTTAAGTAAGGGTACTTAGCATCTTAATGATTTCTTTCAGATTACACGAGAAAAGTTGTTTTTTACTGTCAAAGTTTTTTACTTCTTATTTAGTGCAACTTTTTTTTTACGAAGAAAATGTTTCATATCTGCAAACATAAATGAATGTTCAAGTATTTCAAAAATTGTAAATTATTTCTTTGGTTTAGATAGTTGTTGAGTTTGTGCTATAACGAGCAGAGAAAAGTAATTTGCGACTTTGAAGTATTCTTGAATATAAATTGTGAAATCTAAATATTTTTAATTTACGGTAAGTGACAGATGTTGAAAAGTTGAGAAGAGTTTGGTAGAAAAGTAAAATTACGAGTGTTTTCTTTCTTTCCTAATACTCTTTAGAGAAAAGGACACTTGAAGGATTTTTGTCCTCTGGAGGCAGTAGAGAAGAGAAGCAATAAGTGTGATACAGGTGCGCGTGTCCAGTAAAATACCGCCTTTATGCGCAGAGATGTCAAATGGCGAACATTGTTGTCCTACTGGTTATCCAAGCAATGGAGTATTGATGTTAATTGTGGATAGTATGATGAAAAGTCTATTGATTGCTTCTGTCCGTATATTTCTTCAACCAGGATTACAATTTTCCATATTTTTAAGAGGTTTATTTTAGACATGTCAAACGTTCCCAAACACTTGTATTTCTAATAGGCAGGGCATATTTCAAAATGTAGTTTCTTTTAACAAGGTTTTTTTTAAACATGGTAGAAGTTTTCAAAATTTTATATTTCTAATAGGCGTAGCTTATTATAAATTTGGTTTTTTTGTTAACTTCTTATTAGAAATGGTAGCACTTTATAAAATTTGGTTTCGCTTAGTAAGCCTTTTTTTGTACATGCTAATATTTCTAATAGGCAAAGTATACAATGAAATGTAGTTTCACTATATAATACTTTTTATACGTGGTAATGGTTTCAAAAAAACTATATTCCTAAGAGGTTAAGCATACAATGAAATGTGGATTCTTTTTATACGTAAACAATAGTAAAGACATGCAAAATTCGCGTTATTTTCTGACAGCTAACTAGACTCCAAGTGACTATAGGCTTGTTCGACGTCTCCCGCTGGTCGATATTGTCGTGACTTGCCGCGGAGAATGCTTACACGGTAGAGAGGCCAATCTGTGTAAAGACGTAACACACGTCAATGACAACACATAATAGTTCGTGGCCAATTGAATCACAGATTATGCTCTGCTATGTATAGCAAAATGAAGGTTAGTCTGCTACCAAATGATAACGCGAATTTTGCATGTCTCTAACAATAGTTTCTCGACGAAATAAAACACCATCTTTGTGTTAAGCTGGATTATTTAAGAAACGATTATACAAAACCTTGTGTCGCATAACAGTCACACATTATCAGATACTCGCGTCTAACACAATAGTTTTGAAATATTTTTAAATTTTTGGTACAACAATGCTTAGGAACACAGGTAGAATACAGCGAACAGATTTCGCCGCAGTAGCTTTGTTCATTAGTTTAACTTTAGCCTCGACTCTTGATAAACGCCACGCCGTCTTCTAAGAACTCATTTACGCACTGTTGCCTCGTAATTAAAGTCCCGAACATCAAATAAAGCCAGGAGTGTTCAAAAGGTGACATTTTAAATGACGCGCCGAGAGTGGTTTAAGAGACGCTGTAATTACGAAAGCCTGTAAGCATTAAAGCACGGACGAAAGAACGTCGAGATAAGATTCAAAGGTCTGATACGCCACTGCATAATTATCAATGAACGGGGTAATGGCTGGAAGTCAATGGTTGCTCATTTGATCGCTTATTAATACTCTCCTATGAGCAACGTGACAAGACTTCCAAACAGAAAACGAGTATATATTTAAAGGTATCCACGACAAACGCTAGGGCAAATTCAATACAGTATGTTAGTAGCAAATTAAACACATTCAACTGTACACATCTCAAGTACACTATTTATAGATGATGGATAGAGATAATGGTTTATCGCTGGAAAACTTGACTGTTTCCTGGATTTCAAAACACGTTCAGCACATCAGAAGATTACTGTATTTAGCTTGTATTTGGAGCTGTTACCCTATTTGACTAAGCCAATGAGAATCCCGTTTTTGTAATATTTGATGCCTGTTATTGGTCTCCAGCACGGCCGTAGAAGAACAGGTCTGGACACTCGCCTGGATATTTGACCCCCTTGTTGTTTGGCTGTAGTTCGCCAAGTTACCGAGAATATTGTGTTTTATTGGCGCTTCCATTAGGGCGGTCGGACTCAAACTCCGACAACTTTTTTCCATTGTTAAATTTATAAAGTAAATAAAGTTTTCTGGAGCCATGATTTTAAATTGTGAGCGAAGGAAGTATTTCATACATTGATAAAAAAAATACATTTTGATAAATAGTTTATCCTAGTGGGATACTTTGTGTCCGAAGTATATCACCGAATCATGTATGTTGCTAGAAACTACAGTGTTTTCAAGGATATGTTTTGTGCCAACATGCCCTTGAAAAGACTGTAGTTTCTTGCAACATATACAATTCGGTGATATACTTCTGACACAAAGCAGCTGTCTGCAGACCAATGACAGGCTTCAAAAACACAATACCGGTATTTTTATTGGTTCAGTCAAATAGGGTAAGAGCTCCAAGCATAAGCTAAAGCCAGTAATTCTCCGGTAAGCTGAAGGAGTGTTGAAATCCAGCAAACAATCAAGTTTTCCCGCGATAAATCATCATTAGGGACTAGGAAATTTGGCGAATTCAATTACCTCTAGGCTAGAATCCATTATACTATAGATACTCAAGCCCCGGCTATTTGTCGACCAGCTGCTACTCAGTGGAACAACAGACAATGAACTAATAGACTGATGACGGGAACAGATTCCAGTTCCCGAAACGTCGTTCATACTGACTGTTTGGAAAACTACTGTGTTTTATTTCGTCTCATCGTTTGTGTTGTCTGTCATTTTTTCTGTTTGTGTCCGACATCTTTGTGTTTTGTTTAGTCTCATCGTTGTGTCGTTTGCTGTAATTCTGTTTGTGTTTTTGTTTCGTCTCATCATTGTGTCGCATGTCAACCTAGGTTTTTTCTGTTTGTTTCCTTGTTTTATCTGACCATATTCCAGTTTTGGAATTTCATGTTGTGTATGTATCCTGATGACTAAAGCATACTCTGCTTATTTATGTTTCCTTGTCTTATTTTTACTTCTAGTTTTCTTGTGACAGTCATTTATTTCGCAATGGAGTATGTCCATACAAACAAATCCAGTCATGAACTCCCATTGCACAGTTCTTTCAAAGATCATAATATACGGGACTTGAGTATGCATAGTACAATGGATTCTGGCCTACAGGTCATTGAATTCGCGAAGTTTTCCAGTCCATAATCATAATCTCTGATAATAACTAGAGTTAATAATTTTTGGTGAAAATAATTATGAAACAGTTTGTTTCAGTTCCTCGCGTGCACATCTGCAGCTCTGTTTCGTGGTCAGTGATTGGCTGTTTTCAACTCTCACCATATTTGGGATCTACCTGTAAATCGCAGACATATGGTGTCGCAGTGGCGTTATTCTCATTGGCACAGTCAAATGAGTGCAGTGGTGGATACAAGAGGAAGGAGAACTTCTCCAATATACCCCTCCTCCCCAAGAGCCAACCTTGTATTAGAAATGTTATACTTTTTATTCAAACAATTGAAAATGCAGTAGGTGTTACGAAGTTTGCAATATATTCTAAGAAACTGACTGTAAACTCAATTGTGTCTGTTGTGTGTTAAACATTAACGTTCACAATCTTCTTAATGTGCACCATTTTGCATCTTAAAATCAAGATTTTTCCGGGGAGTACCCTTCGCTTTAAATCGCCCAACCGTTGTTACCAAACATATGTTTCACCCCCCTCCCCCTCAATCCCGTTCTGGGTCCGCCCCTGAATGAGTGACGCCTCTACACGAATGCACGTTGCAGATGTGAGCGAGAGGCATTGAAACTAAATGTTGCGTAATTTTTTCACCAAAAATCATTGCCTCTAATAAGAATGGACAAAAATTGTGAATTATGACGGCAAGTTTTGAATGCTGTGAAACTTATACGCTACGTTTATTAATTGCACCCCTATGTTTCTTTCAATAGATTTGATTGTTACACTAACCGCAATCTAAGTATATTATTTCAGGGGCGTCATTTAGGGGTGGCAAGGAGGGTGGCGCAAATGACACCCCTGGATTCATTTTTTTTATTTTGATATTTAAATAATAATAACGTAAGCACATAAAACCGAAGTTTTTTTAAGTTTCGAATTTTAACATGCTTAATTAATTAAAAATATGTAAAAAGTTCACTGTCGCCAAAAAAAATCTCCCCCCCCCCCCGGCCAAGGAAAACCTGAAAAGAAGTCCCTGTGTTATTTACGTTTAGATTATAATCAGGGACTGGAAATTTCCTGAAAAAATCTTTGCATCAACATTACTTAATGCCTTATGTGCAAATATGCGCCTCTACCACGTGGTTATTGCAGTGTGTTTAGTGGCGTAGGCTGTGCATTGTAAGACCACTGCCACAACACACGTCTGTGATTAGCGGACTGTGTTTCATATAAGTTTGGATAAATCTGACGGTAACTTATGGGCAATAATTGTCAGTATTTTGTGATTTCTTGCACATTGCAAGACATTTTTAGCTGTAAAATGAACCTGAAATGTCCACCGCAGCATTTGTACTGCAAATGTTGTCTGGTCTATTGACACAAATAACAAAATATTACAAATTATTGCCCATAAGTTGCTGTCAGATTTATCCCAACTTATGTGAAATGGAGTATTCTATAAATGCCAATACCGGACAGCTCTATGCTAATAACGCAGAGAAATATGAGAAGAATAACCCAGTTGTACGAGGTGGAACTACTGAATAAATTAACGTTAATACGTTTCTGTAAACAAAAAGTTCTCTTTTTACGTGTTTGGCGTACTACTATTTCTATTTGAGTCGTTTATGCTCGACTGTAGCAACGAAATATGTCATTAGTTTATAAATGAAATTTAATTAGCACGTTGTTATGTGGTCAGCGTAAATATTTAATTAATAATATGTTGTGTGCTGTGTTCTGTTGGCTGGAGTTGTGAACACAATCAGTGTTTCTACTGCTTCACAAGGCGTTCGTTGTTGGTTCACAGTGTATTTGGTAGAACGTCAGAATACGGGAAAGTAAAACATCCAATCACTGGCCAAGAAGCAGGGATACAGGTGTGTACATAAGGAAATGAAACAAGCAGATGCAAAACATTTAGTTTTGTGAAAACTACCGACCCCTAATTGAAATTCTGGACGAAACCGAACTTCGACTGGAGCTAATGAGGAATAAGCGAGAATTTAATGTGCACCAGAATACATTTGCAGTAAAAAACATAAAAACGTTTGTCCATATTGACTTGTAAACCCAGCGTGAACGTTGGCGGCACTTATTACAAAGACGTGTTTCAGTATAAACCTAAGAAAAAAATACGTAAATATATTACTTTTATTGTTCAAGGACCTTTAGTCCTTATATTTCACACTGACCTTAATAATTGTAGAACATATAAATACTTATTTTCCAAACTAAAAAACTGTAGAATCAGTAGCCTACGGTGATCACTTTGCTTTAAATTTTTTACCTTCAGTTTTTTTTTATGTTTAAAGTGAAGGTTCCAAGGCGAGGTCTACATTCCTGAAACCTTGCCGATTGAAATTGAAAACTTAACATTCATAAGGGGCTAAGTGCAAAAAGGTAAGTTTCTAGATAATGAAAAAAACAGTATATTGTGACAAACAATTGAACAAGGAATTATCCAAATGCGTTCACATATTTATTACAATAGGAAAGTAGTAAACACGAGCAATCGAACAGTTATCAATACAATACAAAACACTTATGAACGTCGAAATATATTTTTTCAATGAACTAGAATGTGTTGATGTTACTCCATTCATCTAATTGTACTGATGTACGGCGCGTATGAATATCACTATGACCTAATGTTTTGGCACCTTTCTATGTAATTAACTCATTTTCGTCGAAAATGGTACTTAGCCCCTTTTGAATGTTAATTCCTCAATTGCCTTTCTTCCTGCAGTCCAAGTACGAATAATTTCAATCTGTAGTATATTGTACACTCCAGTTTGACCAAGCCAGCTTGTCTTCCACTACATAATTTTCTAAGAGTTTGTTTGATAGACAAGGCATAGTAAATGTAATGTAATTTTGGAAAAATTCTGGGGCTATTGAAATCAAATGTTAGTTTCTTGCCGTCTAGCATGAAATATTTTATTTCGGTAAATTTCTAAACAGAGAACGTCATTATTAACTTGCTGGTTGTAACAAGGTTCATATAATTCGTCGTATTACCACACACAATTTATTTAACTATATTCAATTCCAGACACACTTGGATATTGAAATGTAGCCAGTTTTCAACTTTATTACTTGTCGTGGCAAAGAAAGACATGTGTTTAGTCCCAAGTTTGCACTGCAGTCTTTCTCGTTTCATATTAACTCGATCCTCTTAGAGAGTCTCTCAGGGTTCAAGTATTCGTACTAAAGCAGGGAGCAATAATATAACTGGACCGTTATCATTCCAGTCATTTTGATATCAGTGTCAGTTCACTGAGTCGAATGAAGGCCGGCGAGTTTAATAATGTATTTGTGAACCTCGCACAGAGAGATACTGAGATGCTATAGTCAAGAAAATACAGCTGGCCCGACAAGCCAAGACTGCTAATGAAACAACTTCGCTACAAATATAAATGGGAAACATTAATTTTCTTTAGAATCAAAGCTATATCAGCAAGCTAATGCAACCAGTTTATTTACTAGTAGCATTACAAACAAAATTGTACATAAGAAATGAAAGTGTATTTGTGGAAGCTGTGATTATATTAAGAGTCCTACACAGTTTAAAAAAATTTTGTACTTTCACAAAAAGGTTTTTTTTGGAAATAAGTTTCCAAAAAAGTTTTTTGTAACACTATAAAGTTTTTTGTAAAATTTACAAAAAACGTGTATTTTTACAAACTTCTTTGTATATTTACAAAAATTTTTGTAAATATACAAACACATTTTTTATATTTACAGCTAACATCTGGTTAAGTTTACAACACTTTTTTGTAAAATGACGAAATTTTTTGTAAAATTTGTCACGTTTCCTAGGTTTATTTTGTTTCAGATAGAAAAATTTTCCCATTAACGTTTATTTTACTAGTTCGCAAAGGTGTTTACGATATTTGTAACCACTTTAAAAGGTTTCTGACATCTTACTTTCATTACCTGACTTATTACGTTCTGATATTAGTTTACAAGATTTTCCTTGTAAATGTACAAATTTTTTTTTACTGTGTACTTACATCGTGCTTCAAATATATTACCGTTAATACGGTATGACTGGGACGGTCATTGTTCAGACACCAAGCACATAAAAACTCTGTAATTAAGACAACTCCTCCTTCCCCGCAACATAGAGAAAACCAAGCCTTTTCAGGCCGTCGTACTTCAATACGTGCTAAACGGATGTATGTTAAACCACCATTAGTTGTGACGTCACACGAGAGCACTGGTTCGAAACAAATATTTGTTTTTGAAGTTTAGCATAGAAATATAAATGTCGGTATTAGTTACCAGTAGACATTATTAATTCTTTTTTAGTTGCCCATCTTTGAATTGCAAATAAATAGTACTATTCAAACGAGAACAAACACGCAAGTTTACCTGGAGGTTAAGTAACCTCGTCACTTACACATAAATAACTCTGAGTTTACTGCAATTTTATCTGTTAGAGTATGTTCATAACTTCTATGATTTTACTTATTTCGAAAAACAATAGAATATACACAATATTTTTTTGGGATGTAAAATGTCTAACAAGTGCCGCACTATATCTGTTTGAAACCAGCATGGTGCCCATTGCACTGAACTTTGCTACAGGCTAATCACCAATAAAATCATACAGGATGTATCAGTACAGCGGTTACAAACTTTCGGGTGAGATACAATACACACAGACGATGGGAAATCACATAGCAACGCATGGTTGGAAACACTTTCCTAGTGCTGCAGTGACGTCACAAAACACAATAAAGGACATGAACAAGAGGAGAAAACGTGTTTATTATTCTCAATACAGCAAAAAGCTAAGAAAATAGAACATAAAGAGACATCGATCGTCATCAACCGCCAAAAGCTTCCCAGCATTTTTGCAATAGGAACACGAACGTTTTTTACATTGAAGTACGTGTAAACTATAGACACATTAATTGAATGTACGTTTTAGATTTTGCTCCTTCATTGGCTGCGTGACCTACTTTGACATTTGACCTTACGAATAACTATTGGTTCCCTGTTTCCTTGCAAGCTTGTTATTGGCTCTTATTTCAGCTGAGTTAGTCTGAAAACTGTCATATAACTGTACACGTTACGTCAGTGTACTTGATAAATGCAATTTGTAAACAGTGATAGAACAGATTAGAAAAAAAATTGTCTCCATTTTTTTCTGTCAATGTTTACAAATTTCATTTTATGTATAAAACAAATCAAGTTTATGAAAAGATGACTGATTTTAGCTTGTACTTGGAGGTGTTGCCCTATTTGACTGCGCCAATAAGAATCCCAATATTGTAATATGTGATGGCTGTTATTGGTCTGCAGACAGCTACGTTGTGTCAGTCGTTTGTAACCAAAGCATGCATGTTGCAAAAAACCACAGGGTTTCAAGGGTAAGTTGACAGAAATTATTTTCGCAATACACTATCGTCTCTACATATCATATTTAGGAACACAGGAGTGAAATAGCCGGTAGGACAGCGAACTCAGTCACACACGCCAGCAACATGGCTTCGCTCGTCAGCAACATGGCGGAGACGCCTACCGCCAATCAGCGTGGGTAAGGCGACTACCCTGCTAGCCGGCTGTCAGGCTAATAGGAAACATACAGTAACATGCAGGAACCAAACATACACGGGGCTGGCATCAACAACCTCGGACAACCAATAAGCGGCCAAGTTCGCCCGTATCAAATGAGCCGCTACATGATTTTAGTCTGTACATAGACACTTTGCTAATAACCATAAAACAGAGCTACATATATGCACTGAAAGGGGATGGAGCGCCAAAGAAGTGAATTTTCACAATTATTGTCATAACTTTATCCCCTCGCTTATTATCGAATATCAAGGTTCGACAATCCGGAAATGATTCTTTTGTGCAACGTATGTATTACATGTTCCATAGTCACAGACTGTCTTTTTTTTATTTTGGAGCAGTGATGGCTAGGGACCTCTATTTTCTGCGAAAAGAATTTTGCCTCACTTTGTTTCAGTACCTTACGTGCACATCTGCAGTTCTGCTTCATGGTTATTGGTAGCGTGTCGGTGTGAAGAGCCGTATATCATTTGACTGAGCCAATTACAATAAAGTCTCTGCCACACCTCACGGCTGTAATTTGCCGGTAGAATACCAAGGCTCGTGACAGTTAAAATATCCAATCACTGACCACGAAGTAGAACTGCAGATGTACACGTAAGGCTCTGAAACAAAGTGGGGCTAAATTATCTTCGTGAAAAAGCAGGGTCACTAGCCATCAGTGCTCCAAAAATAAGAAATTCTGTGACTATGTAATAAAGTTAGAAGGTGTACAAAAGTGTAATATACGAATTGTCGAGTCTTGATATTCTGTAATAAGCGATATGAAAATGTTATATCGAAAATTATGAAAATTCACTTCTTTGGCGCTCCATCCTAATTAAGGAAATTAAATTGGTGCAAATTTCTTCTTACAAAAAACAGTGTGTCTAGGCATTGGTACCCTAATAACAAACATCAACTGGCCCACTTGGGCAAATCTGATCGTGATAAGCAGCCCACAGGCAGTAAACATTCGGAATGCACCCGCGGCCACATGTGGCATACATGATGTATAATGAAATCACCCACACATTAACTACAAGTGTACCACAAGCATTCCTATTATACTCAGATGTTTGTGGGTTAGTTTGCTAAGTCTGCTTGTGGACCGTATACTGAAATATGTCAGTCTTTTTAAACTAAGTTTCTCGCACATTAAAATTATTTCAGTATAACTACAAACATACTTACTGACGTGGCCTGATTAACAACCATTCCTGCAAAAGTAGACCATCATACTAGCGAACGTTCGCCGCTTCTGCCAACATTTGGCCAACTGGAAAATGGTTGTATTTGCTACTAGGGATGCTGCCGTTTCCAGGCAGCAAACCCAATCATGTAACCTATTACGTCAAAGCGTGTTGTCCAAATTGCACTAAAGTAGACTAAGGCTAGCGAACGAATCAACCATCTCGCCGGTTGGGATACGTGCTGGTGGTTTGGAATCTGTGCACTTGACTATTCTGTGACGTCGGGCACCGGCTGTGCGCAGACCGCGTAATGACGGCGTGATTGGTTGGGGCTAGTGTAAAGGCTTGCTACTCAGCAGCCAATGAGCGAGTGAAGAACGTCGTTAGCCGTTCATTCAGGAAGTGAGGCGAGCATACAGCTACTAAAACATAGTTGTAAGAGCCCTACGTGGCCAAAACGATCCGACATACGACTGGACGACCGTTACAGGGAGACTTCAACGAAAATTTTTCCGTACGCGGGGATTACTTCGGATGTACAGGTGAGGCGACTTTGAGACATTTTATAACATTTCAATTTTTCACAGTTGTCAATTGTTATTAAATTTTAATTGAATGCCATGTGGATATTTATTATTTGGGATTTATTGCAAGTAAATTTATTTATACATATGCGAAAAATATTTTTTTGTTATGTCCCAAAATCACCCCGGCTTAAAGCATTTTTTTAAAAGTAATGATACGGTTCGTTTTATAGATATACATAAGCAACTCTCTTTATCGCGAAAATAATTTGGCCTCAATTTGTTTTGATGCCTTACGTGAATGTCTGTAGTTCTGCTTCGTGGTCAGCGATTTGATATTTTAACTGTCACGAGCCTTGGTATTTTACCGGCAAATCACAGATATGTGATGTTGCAGGAACGTTATTGTAATTGGCTCAGTCAAATGAGATACGGCTCTTCACATACACAAACTGCCAATATTAATGAAGCAGAATTGCAGATGTGCACGTAAGGCACTGAACTAAAATGAGGCAAAATTCTTTTCGTGCAAAACAAGGGTTCCTAGATACACATTGTGACTGTTTTCAATGTCACGAAAAATATTTAGCTTTCATATTTTTGTATAATTGCACATTAAGTGAGCAGTTGCTAGTAAGTAAACCAACTGTCTTGCCAAAATGAAGTAAGTAACGGTGAATAATGGTGTCGGAGACTACGACAAAACATTTATAAAAACCACTCTGAACATTCGTTTGTATTCAAAGATACTAATTTAAAATTTTAAAAAAAGTGTTCTAGCTAGGGTTGATGGTTTATCGAAGGAAATCTTTACTGTTTTCTGGACTTTAACGCACGTTCAGCTTGCCAGAAGATTATTGGATTACGCTTGTGCGTGAAGATGTTGCCCTATTTGACTGAGCCAATAAGAATCCCGCTATTGTAATAGTTGATGCCCCTTATTGGTCTGCAGACAACTACGTTGTATCAGACGTAAATCACCCAATCATATGTGTTGTAATTAACTACAGTATTTCCAAAGGTACAAAATAATACCGCAATATACCATTATCTCTAGTAATACTTTCTGTAAATTTAAAACAAAAACAATATATGTGTATACATATATATGTATATATATATATATATATATATATATACATACACACATATATATATATATATATATATATATATATATATATATATATATATATATATATATATATATATATATATATATATAT
>PNEQ01091227.1:0-42046 GCA_003012365.1 Medauroidea extradentata | reverse complement strand
ATATATATATATATATATATATATATATATATATATATATATATATATATATATATATATATATATATATATATATATATATATAGCGCGGTTTTATACAGGCCTTGGCATAGCCAGTGACACTGTTTTCCAGTGTGAATTATTTTACTTCGGGAAGTCTGTCGCTTTTCCTTTTTTGCAATTTTTGCATAAAACAGTTTTATGCAAAATTGCACTTTGGCATGCCATAATGCAGAAACAACGAAAGCTAAAAAAAAAAAAAATTCCATTTAAGTAAAACATAGTCGCAATACATTACTACAAAGCAAAACATATCTCGTACAAATTACTAAAACAAATAAAATTATCGATGAACTCCCTTTCAAATTTTTTACATACCTGTGCTTCTTAGAGACCGTAAAATATTGCGAATTAGTTTGACTTCAAACAACTGTGAAGTAGAACTCCAAATAGCAAAACGCCGAAAACGCCGACTATCGGCACCGCTGATTATCCGAATCGCTTCAGAAAAGAAAAATTTAAGACGGAAACGTACGCGTACATATACTGCGTTTCCCAAGACAATGACCTTACGTTCCCTCCGCGAAGCTATACTCTATCCACTCTAAGGTTGCAGCTAATCCAGCCAATTGAATGTCAATAACATTTTTCGCACAGCGAAAATTTCATTTTAAACATTGAAAAATGCAAAGTAATTGTGCTACGACACAATCACAATGTGGGGAATCCAGGTATAATTCAACTGTTTTGATATATTTCGTTAGCAATGTTTATTTCTGCTGCAACCTTAGAGTGGACGGGGTATAGTGTAGGCACCGCACGAACATTATTGGGATGACGAGGCACCGCCTCATAGTGCAGTTCTATCACCTATGTTGGCTACACTGTCGTCTGTCACCGACCGACCCGGACCACTTGTCACTAATGTACAGCACTTGTAAGTGCATACGTCGTATATTCAGGCAAAAGTGTTGCCCTTGTACTTAATTAAATAAAAATACACACAGTACCGGAAATAAGCTCTTTTTCTTTGAACTGCATAATATATGTTATACCTTTTTTTTCTTTAGAAAAAAATCCAACTATCCGATTTTTTAATTGTCTTTATGGAGTCTGGTGACAATTGATTAGGATAACTGGAGTTCTGGTGTACCTTGAAGGAACATGTACAATTAGCAGATATTTATAAAAGGTGCGTTAATTTTTTTTTTTTTTCGCTGCAGATTAGAATCTAAACGTAAATAAGATCGATCGACGTCTCTCGTTGGTAGACAACGTCGAGGGCTGCCTCGAAGAAGGCTCGTAGCCAATAAATAAATGTTTAATAGTGGACTGTATGGCCTCCCGTAAAACCTTCACACTTGTTAATGACATCCTATAGATAGAGACACGATTTTGTCGCGAAAAGATTTTTGCATCATTTATTTTCAGTGTCTCGCGTGCACATCGGCAGCTCTGCCTCACTGCTATTGGCAGCGGGTCTTTGCTCAGACACGTCCCTCTTTCCACTGCACCAATAACAATGAGGCTATTATGACGTAATACGTCTGTGATTTGTCAGCGGAACCTCAAGACAAGCGACAGTTAAAACGTCCAATGACTGACCATGAAACAGAGTTGCGGATGTCAACATAAGGCTTTGAAACCAAATGGTGCAAAAATATATTCGCCATAAAATCTTGGCTCTACCTATAGATGGAGACACGCAAAATTCGCGTTATCATTTGCTAGCAGACTAAACTTCACTTTCCTATACATAACAGAGCATTATCAGCGATTCAATTGGCCATTAACTTTTATGTGTTGTCATTGACGTGTGTTACGTCTTCACAGAGATTGTCCTCTCTACCGTGTAAGTATTCTCCGCGGCAAGTCACGACAATATCGGCCAGCGGGAGACTTCGAACAAGCCTATAGTCACTTGGAGTCTAGTCAGCTGTCATAAAATAACGCGAATTTTGCATGGCTTTACTTATAGATAGAGCTATGAACTCCCAGCTTGCTTCAGTGCCTTACGTACACATCTGTAGTTCTGATAGAGAGTCAGTGATTAGATGTTTTGACTCCGACGTGTCTTCGGGTTCAACCCGCGAAGTACAGACGTGTGGTATTGCAGGAACCTTGCTGTGATTGGAGCAATGAAATGGCAGACGTTACTTCACAAATCACCCAGCCAATAACCACCAGGCAGAGCTGCAGATGTGCGCGTAAGACACTGAAACAATCTGGAGGAAAATTATTTTCGCGAAAAAGTTCATGACCCTGCCAATAGATCAGAACGGGAATAATTCGCGGGTTCGCTGACACGTAGGCTAGCTTCCAAGAACATATGTGTACTCAAGCAGACATCATCTGCTCGCTAACACATGACTGGTCCTGCATTCAGTTACTTCTTCATAATTGGCTCAGGACTCTTCAGGAGTTGTCAAATGAGACCAGTGCGAATTCCAAACGTTGCACGAATGTACAGTTGTTTGACTTCCAGCTTGTGCTCAAAACAAAACGCGGATTGTTCAGGCGTCTGCCTATACAGAATCGTGGTCAGTGTACACTCTAAATCTGAATTAGAGAATATTCACTGATTCATGCGGATGGATGGAGCAGTTTCAACAATTTCAATAAGTGAAATTAATCACTGTATAATTAGTGAATATTCACTAATTTCCTATAAGAGTGCCAACATCTCATAAGCAGGGACAGGAAAATCTCGCAAAATCAATTAACTGTAGGCTAAAATCTATTGTGTTATACATACTCCAGTCCTATATATTAGTTCATTGTCTACTGTTCAACTGAGTAGTAGCTAGTGGACAAATAGTCGGGGCTTGAGTATTTATAGTACAATGGAGTCTATCCTGCAGGTCATTGAATTCGCGGAATTTTCCAGTCCCTGCTCATAAGTGAACCAGTGAATATTTGCCTTTTTTTCCTATTGTTTTTCAAATAACAGTTTTCACGTATGATTCAGTGAAAAATTATTGGAAATTTTGTGGAAACTCACTAATTAATTTGTGGAATGTTGACACTCTTCATCGGAATCAGTGAATAGCCACCAATTTCACAGTAGTTTCCCACTTATTCAATTTGCTGAAACTGCTCCATCCATCGGCGTGAATCAGTGAACATTCACTAATTCAGGTTTAGAGTGTAGTCACAGGCTGCGTATATACAGGGAAGTGGATTCTAGTGTGTCAGTATGTCACCAAATGGCAACGCGAATTTCTCACGCTCCTATAATTATGTCACAAGTAATCAGACACGCCCATAAACAAGCATGCAATGAAAAATCGACTAAATATTTTGATTTTAGGTCAATCAGTTGAAAATTCAGGAGTATGGGTTTGGTTGTGGAGTCTATCCCACAGGTCTTCAAACTCGTGACATGTTCTATCTCCAGGGATTGCTAGAGGCAGGGAAATTTCGTGGGCCCAACTGTCTATATGATAAACTCCACAACCCTATGCAAGCTTATGACTTCTCAATTACTTTATTGGCTGCTGATTAATTTTTCACCCTTTACCAAGAAACAAAGAGTAGTGTTGTGGTTTCCTTGCGAACCTGGATTACAATCTGGTAAGAGAATCTGACATATTCTTCCGAGTGTTCTCGCATCTTTTATGTACGGGTGTTTGTGGTATAACTAGAGGTATTCGAAGTTCGCGTCATTATTTGGTGGTAAACGAGGTTTCAATGTCCGACTGGTTTGCTCAATGGTTGGAGCTTCTGGCCGGCGAGCCAAGGATCCCGGGTTTGATTCCAGGCCTCGGAGGTCAATATTAACAGTTACCTCTCCGGCTCCAGGACTGGGTGTTAAGGTAACGGGTTCTTATTAAGCTGTTTTTTAAGTGTTTAATTTTTCAGTCCTAAAAGAGAGCAGATATCGCAAAATTGTTACATAGAAATGTTGGAAATCATTTGTACTATGTAGGCTAATTTTTTCTAAACATAAGTTTATAAAAATTTTTGTTAGTTATGGACTTCATTAAATTTTCTTATCTTAAAGTCAATAACTAACCGAAATTAAAAAAACTATGTTTTAAATAAACATTAGGTTGCGTAGAACGTACAATTATCAAAATTATTGTGCAACGGTTTTGCGATATAGGTTTCCTTTCAAGATTTAAAAAGGCAAATTTACAAAAAGACAAAAATAGGGACCCGTGGCCTTAAGAGGACCCGTGGCCTTAAGAGGAGTCTTCACCCGTGACGAATTTCCACCTTTAACGCGTGGTAACAGCGTAGTGATAAGAGTCAGTGTCCCACGCTTGACGAGAAGCATATCGCCTCTATTCACAACGTCAAACTGGCGTGAAAGGTTTTCCTTCTAGTCTTTTTCCTACGGGACTTTAAGCCGGTACCACAACATTTTATTTTTGAATAGTATGAAGTAAAGACCAACGCATGCTTCTCGTTTTGTACTTTACGAATTCAAGTTATACTTTCCCGGAATTACAGCAGTCTAAAAACCTGTTTTTAGCCATTTTGAGAGGCAGGAAAATCATGTTTCTAACAAGCGTGCTGAACTTTTTGAAAACGTAGAAGTATAGTTTAAAGTGTGTTCTTTTCGTAGATAAACATAATATGAATAAGTTAAGCAGTTTTGCGTAAAAAATAATAGGCCTACTCGTGAGCCTACAGCAATTTTCATCACCATTTTCTTATTTTTTATTTGTACAATGTATTATTTTCTTACTTTAGACACAAAATATGACAAAATTCTGCTATTATTAATTTAGTTTTCGCGTAATAGCTTGTTAAAGTCAAAATTTACACGTTTCCGTTTTAGGGACTACACTAATACCAACTGACATACCAAACTGAAAAATTTCGTAGTGGGTATAGACGTTGCAGGCTATAATTTCACGTACCTAAAAACAAATAATAGAAATTTTTTGTGTTTAAATAAAAATGCTGAAATTTATAATAAAAATTTTAAAAATTCAATATTATTTTTTTTAAATACAATAATATTTTAATTTGTGGTTTAACATAGCTGAACTTGTGGCCTAAATGGTTATTCAATGTGAATTTTTTTCTGTTTGGTAAGTCAGTTGGTTTTAGTGTTGTCCTTAAAACGAACTCATGCAATTTTTGGCTTTAACGAGCCGTTACGCGAAAACTATAGAGATAAAAAAAATTTATAAGAGAAAAATGTCACATTTTGTGTCTGATACAAAAAAACTGGTGCAAATATAAAACTATAAACAGGGTGATGAAAATTGGGATTCACCGCGCCCTTAAGGGTTTTCAAGTGTGGTAAAGAGATAAATTTTATACTTATGTGAAACAGAATTAGGTTTGTAGATAATACATGTGAGTGCAGTTTCCTCCTACGTAACAATTTTAGCTGGCGTAGTTTTCTCATAACGGTGCTTCAATGTCAAAATTTGCATGTTCTCTTGTCTTGCAAATAGTGAAAACCAATTGACTTACGTACGTGAAATACTGTACTATGGGCTACGCAATAAAACGTTTGAATAAATTCCGCTAATGGTTTTTGTGTTTTAAAAAATTGCTGTATTTGAAACTTTTATCTGTACATTTACGTATTTTTTTAAATTCAAACTATTACGTTGTAGGGTTTTTTAAAGTTTCATTACATAGTTCAAGGGATGTAAGTTCACAGTGAATTATTATGTTTAAGTAGGTCAGTTGGTTTTCACTATTTGCATGGCAGTGTAACGTGCACATTTTGACTTAGACGCACCGTTATGAGAAAACTAAGCAAGCTAAAATTGTTTCTCAAGAGGAAACTGCACTCACAAGTATCATCCACAAACCTAACTCTATTTTATATAAGTAAAGAAACGTCGAGCGAACAAGCAACGGTTTGCTGTTTAGTCTAGTGCAAAAAAAAAAAAAAAAAAAAAAAAGAACGCGAGTCCTGCACATAATTTACGTTAGGTGAGGTTCAATGCTAAGAGCGTATACTTGACTGTCACGTCTGTGATTGGACAGCTGGTTTGACACATCTTCGACGATTGCAAGTCTGTAATATATAAATAGATTATTCATGGGGTTATCGCGTGCTTGCCCTCTGTAAGCTTAAAATACCGCATATAGTCGAGTGTAGCAATTGCGCTTATTGCACTAAGAATGATATACAGTTGCAAGATAAATCTTTTTGAAATGTACGTACCTCTAATAATTGTTAAACTAATTCCCTTTCAGCTTTCTATAGATTCTGATTTCTTTCTAAGTACAATAACAATGAAATCCCTTTATATGCAACAAACTCTATTATGGTTTATTGTGACTGGAAGGGTTAATATTACTCGAGAAAATGTCACATTTACCTTTTGTACATAATGTAATTCTTTCGACGCAGGTGTTTCTTCTATATATATTTTTTTTTAATTTCATCCGGTGAAAGTGATATGTCAGATCGTCAAAGCAGCGGTGGTGAGGTTTCGAGACAAATTTAACTTCTATGACAGCTAGCATCCTTTCATCTTCCCGCGGATTAAAAGTTTAAAGAAGTAGTTAAGCAACACGGAATATATTTTTCTTTTTTTGGAGGAGCAAACAGCAAAAGGCGCGGCAGTGGAGTTAAGGAATTCCGAGCATCTTCGCGGGATGGCAAGGAGGTTTGGGAACTAGACTGTTGGTTAGAGATGCGACCCATCCTTCCATCTGAAACAAAAGTTCACCCCGGGTTGCCTATGCCGCAGGCTGTAACTTACTTCTCAGCAGAGTTACTGCTGGTACATCTTCCCCGCCCACCTACGACTGCACATAATTAAATTTTTTCCCGGCGAAAATTAATTACCGTTCCTGTGTACGTTTAGTTCTTGTCTTAATTTTCTGTGGCGAAGTGGAATACTCTCCTCTCTGCAGGACGTTTGCCTGGGAAAAATAAACATTTAATTTGTCAACCGATTCAAAAGAAAATACCTATTATTTTTCTTTCAGTTTTTTCAACGTAGTTATAATATACCTGGCAGAAGTCATACAAAAATCACATACGCGAGGCTTCTAACTATGAACTAATGAATATTTTTTTTTAATGGACTCAATATAAGCTACGTCACAATGGAATAATTTTTAAGACAACAGTCAGAAAATCGGGATACTTCTTACACTATTGAAAAAATAAATAAACATTTTTCTTTAAATATTATTCCATTTTTTGTGTTACTCCTTTATAAGTAACAGCTAGATATGAAGCCAAAATAACATTTAATTTACCTGAAACTAAAACTGGACTGACACACACACACACACACACACACACACATACACACACACACACCTACACACACGCGGAATAGATTTTATTGAAAAAGTTGAAAGTTATTCAAAATTTCAAATTATCCCCAGTTTAAAGTATAGAGTAACTTCTTATGCAAGTATTTTTTTCAATAGTTATTTTATATACGAAAAATTTAAAAACCCACATAGTTAAAATATCATAAAACTATCCAAATATATTTTGTTGCAATACGATTAAGATCACGAAATTTTTGAGAAGAGATTTTTGCATTATATTATTTGAGGCCCTTATGTAGACATCTGCAGCTCTATTATATGGTCAAAATTCTGCCTTTAAGGAAAAAGTGGGGGGGGGGAAGACCTGAAATGTTTTTTTATTATCTATCGAAATCTATCTAATCCTTCGCGATAAAGAGTGGCTTTCACTTCAGAATAATGCTCATGTGAATACACAAAAAGTACAAAATTTTACTCCCCAGAAATAAAAAGGGGGGAAATGTGTTTTTTATTCATTGTCTGTACATTTCGAACACAATGGAATATCGTCGTGATATTTACTTCAATTGGATGTGTACACAAACATCTAAGACAGGACCCAAGACGTTTCTTAATACAATGTATTTTCAATTATTCCTCCATATCTATCGAACCTGTCCAGTCTTCGAAGATCTTTTTGCTATAGAATAATGCTTATGTAGATACCCAAAATATCATTCAAGGATAGTTTCCGAATTCAACATCAAAAAGATTAAAAAGGGTAAAAGTGTGTTTTCGAATTACAATCAACATATGTTGACTTGAATGAACTGTTATGTGTCGAAATTATTTTTGTTTAATCAAATACCTGAAAAGTAATTCCACGAATTTTCGAAAATCGCCACGTAAGGAAGTAAAAAGGGGTGAAAATTGGTGTAATGTGCTTTCAAATAAATGTCCGATTTTGATTCGATTGAACGGGCTACCGTCGTGATTTTCACTTCAATTGTATACTTATGTAAATGTCTAAGATGTGAAATTAAAATATTTCGAACTTCAACACCCAAAAGGATGAAAAAGCAAAAATTGGTTTTCTATCAGCCAATGATATCTAACCAGTAGAGATATTGAGGTGTTTGCGTCAGAGTAATGCTTACATAAGTATTTAAACATTATTTGTAAGTTCTTTTTACTTAAGAATAAATCTAAGTTTGTAAACTTTCACGACAGACGATCCGAAAAGCAAGTACGACTAGCGGGAAATAAATTATACAGGAGTTTCACTCTACAGTGCCGTCGTAGAAGAACAGGTCTGGACACTCGCCTATCTAACAATGTATTTTGCTTGACCCCCTTGTTGTTTGGCTGTAGTTCGTCAAGTTACCGAGAATATTGTGTTTTATTGGCGCTGCAGTCAGGGCGGTCGGGCTCAAACTCCGCCCACTTTTTTCTAGTAATTACGATGTAAAGTAAATAAACATTGCTGGAGCCATGCTTGAGAATTGTGAGCGAAGGAAGCATTTCATTGAGGAGAAATTTTTCAAAACTCAATAATCACCAAAAAAATTGAAAGTTTTGTTTATGACCAAATATGTATAAACCTCTTCTACTAAATAGGATTGTGGAATGGGTTTTGATGTAAAGTGAATATTTACCATTGAGAAGGCTATTGGAAAATGTACTTTGGTAACTATAATATACATTGCAATGTTTGTTGTTTTCAAAACTGAATATATCAATACTTTTTTGTATTTGAATGTCTCACTCTCTATATACATTACCGACATTCTGTCGCAAGAGACAGCAGCATTGTAACCTACAGCTACATAGTTGTCAAACTTGGAACATTTGCTGTCCTGCTGGTCTATTCATATATCCAAAACACTTTTATGTTTCAAAATCTGTTATTTCCATTTTTTGTCAAAACTCAATGTGCAATATCTAAAACAGTGCATTTTTGGTACCTCATTGTTGCTCTGACTGGGTATCCTACCTTTTTTTCCGTTTAAAGGATACATATTTTTTCTCTCCCCTGTAAAGTTACATTTTGTGGAGATATTTAGTTTTGAAAAAATGCTCCTCAATTGGTAAAAAATAGGTTTTTGTAAATTGTTTACCTTTGTGTGAGGTAAGTAGGCGGAGTTTGAGCCCGACCGCCCTGACTGCAGCGCCAAAGATGCACAACATTATCGGTAACTTGACGAACTACAGCGAAACAACAAGGGGGTCAAGGAAAATACACTGGTAGACAGGCGAGTGTCCAGACCTGTTCTTCTACGACGGCAGTGTAGAGTGAAACTCCTGTATAATTTATTTCCCGCTAGTCGTACTTGCTTTTCGGATCGTCTGTCGTGAAAGTTTACAAACTTAGATTTATTCTTAATAATCAAGTTTTCTTATAAGTAAAAAGAACTTACAAATAATTTTTAACTACATATGTCAGCATCACTGTGACACAAACACCTCGCAAAGCCGCGAGGAACTACATCTATATATATATATATATATATATATATATATATATATATATATATATATATATATAAATTATTTATTTATATATTGTAGTTAGGTACCTGTAGTTTTTCTGAATTGATAATTGAACCGCTTATTCAAATGCCTTAAGAGCACATCTGCAGCTCTGCTCCATAGTTAGAGATTACATGTTTTTAACTCTCAGCGTCTTGAGGTTCTGCCCGCCAATCACAGACGTGTAGTGTCGCAGTAACCTTGTTCTGATTGGCCCAGTCAAGTAAGTGACGTCTCTATACAAATACACGCTGCCAATAACCGCGAAGCTGAGCTGCAGATATTTATGTAAGGCAATGAAACAAGTTTGTGCTAAATTCTTTACAAGAAATATGAGTGGCTGTCAGCATGGAATTGATAATTCACGTTTGAAAATATTTTTGACGGCACTATAATATAAGTTTATTCATTTATGTAGTAACATTCGGCTTTAAAAATACAACTGTACCAAAACACTGTAGTAATACAAATAACGTTGTTTTGGTATCATTGTTGTATACTTGTAGTGGTTCATATTTAAACAAAACTTTCCTTTAAGTACAAAAAATTGTGTTTGTAAATAAAATATTTGAAGAGTGTCACTCGAAATGTAAAACTCTGCTGTGGCCTAATAATATATCAAGTTTACATTAGTTTCGCTTGTTATAGTAGAAATAATTGACTACAGTGTAGTCTGCAACAAAATGAGCACCAGAAACTGTGGTGAGACAAGTAAATACGTAGTTCATTTCGAACAAAGCCGGCTTCGCGAGGAACAAAGCTCATGTGGTTGTTTTGCCAAGTTCGCTTTCAGCTTTACAAATGGTCTGGCTTGTTAGTGTTTCCATCGGATGCACGGCGTGCTTTGTTGCTGGCGAGTTCCGAATCTCTCTTTCTTCGGTTTTTGTACACAGCATCTGTGTCTGCATTCCGTTAACTCCGGAACGTGCTGTCCACGCACACATGTCGTTCCGTTGCCCGTCTAGAGGTGCATGAGTTCATAGCCGCGCACTAACAATTTTATACATGAACATAATACAAGATCAAAGGAAAACTTACATATTCCAACATGTAATTTGTCTATTCTTCAAAAAAGTAGTTTACTACTCTCGGTAAAAAAATAATTGAAATAAAAAATAAATACAAAATTGTAGCAAGTCCACTCGGGAAAATTATCTTGTAATAACCACAAAATAAATTTATTTGTGGTGACCACACTATTTTAGTGGTGTCAACTAAATGTTTTTGTGGTGACCACAAAATAAATATTGCAGGTTAAATAATCACAAATTATGTATTAGCTGCAACAAAATATTTTTTTACCATGCTACTTTGAGACTTTTTAACAAATTACCTACTGATATTAGACAGCTATACAATAGAGAAATGAGCGTGTACAAAAATATTTTTGAAAATACTTAATTACTAATTTACTTTTCTCTTTGAATGCCTTTTCAGAGTCTTAAGTACCATTGTGTAATAGCTAAGGATTTTATTAGTATGCATGATTTATGTAATTATAAACAGTATGGCATATTCTAGGTCTATGTACCAGAGTTCGCTTGATAAAGGGATCGCTTGGATAAATGAACAACTACATAAATAAACTGAAAGAAAATAACATTCTTGTAGGAATCATATCTCTGCGGTGGCCGTGTGGTCAGACCATTCGGCTCCCACCAAGGCGATCCGTGTTCGATTCCTGGTGGGGTCGGTTCCCGAATTTTCGCACGTTGGAATCGTGTCGGACAACGTCGTTGGTCGGTAGGTTTTCTCGGGTATTTCCCGTTTTCCCCGCCACTTCATTCCGGCTCTGCTCCACCCTCACCTCGTGTCAGCCCTCACCAGTGCTAAAGACCTCGATGTTAAGCGCTGATCAAAATCTTTCACCCACGCTTCATGATTAGTTGCTGGATATTTTTAACTCTCAGCATCTTGATGTAAATCACAGACGTGTGGTGTCGAAGTTGCCTTTATCTGATTGGCTGAAACAAGTGAGAGACATCTCTGTTCATGCAGACAATATCTGCACATTCCTTTAACTAAATATGACATTAAAATAAAATAGTCGTTGCTAGCTATCGGATGCGGATCGTACATGTAATTTCGTCTTCTTTTTTTTTTTTTTGTAACTTGACATGTTATTCAGTATTTTAAATATTTGTACGGTTTGCGACCAAACCCCTGCGTTTTACAAGCGATGGAAAGTTCCATAATAGACAGAGAACTAGCTATTCAGTGCAGGTTACAAAACTGACTCGTCTAAGCCAGGATGTTTTGTCGCATTATATCCACGTCAGATAGTCGCGTCATGAAGGTCTCCTAAATCAGTCGAGAATAATTCACGTCACCCTAACCGCAGTCAAAACAAAACATAGGTTCATAAATGACCATGGGATTAGTTTTCCCTCGGCTCATCAATGATATCGCTGAACAATATACGTGTTATAGTTCACGTGATTAATAACTTTCCATTTATGAGTGTCAAGAGTTTAAACCCTGTACATACATTACCAACCTGCAACGACACAAGTATTGAATTGTTGGACACTAAAAATTTTTTTGTTCATTAAATTAAAATTCTTTTCAACGTGTGTGCTTGTGACATACAGTCACTGTTTTAGAAACTCGGCCTTCACTCAAAATCAGAATTAGTGAACATTTACTGATTTGCCAGTGCATTCACATATTCCGGATGGAACAGTTTATACAGTTGAATCTGTGAAAAAAAAAAAAAAAACCCTGGAAATTCAGTGAATATTTACTGACTAAATACTGTATTGTTGGCACTATAAATCGGAATTTGTTAATATTTATTTATTTATTTACCAGTGGATTTACACATATTCAGTTAGTTTAATCTGCTCCGTCATGAATATTCTAATACCGCTGACAAAGCAATGAATATTCGCTTGTTACGATTTGGAGTGTTGAGAAGTATGAACACTAAACCTGTACTTACGTAAACACTCGCAAACTGGCCACTCACTGTAGCAGCAGACAATATACAAGTATCTGAGGACATAATGCATAAAGGACTGTGCAGTCCAGCCTGATGGTCGTTAAGCCCACGACATTTTCGACACTCCGTTAATAACTCACGTTAAATAATTGGGGACGCATTGTTTTCGTTTATAGTACGAAAAATGTCACGTTAAAATACTATGCATGCAACCCAACCCCAGCGAAAAATTAAATAACTTGTACATAAAAAGGCGATTTGCATAACATTTATAAGGCTTTTCGACACCAAAAATATTCATCCTCGAAATTGCAGACGTTACCTTTGTTGGTTTTTTTTTTTTTTGTCCAATGAGTGACTCAAGTGTGATATTGTACAGTAACATGCCAAAGTAAAAATTGTAGCGTAATGAAAACGTACAGTGTTAAACTTTGCATAATCTACGGGAGGAAAAAAACAAGTTTATCTAAGAAAGGCGTCTTGTGTTGTATGACGAAAGTCTCGAAATTTCGTGTTGAAATACTTTCCATTTGTTAAAGGCGCAGATAAATTATTTTTCAAAGCACTTCTATTTTCACTGTCGACATTAGTCGCTGTATCTACCACCTTAATGATTTATCTTATTTTTTAAAGACTGGATTCATGCTCGGAATGTTCCAAAGTGAGTTAAATTTTTACTGTGATACGTAACTCTACAAAATGTACAAAGCAAATGGTTTTAAAACTTTTACGAAAGAAATAAAAAACAAATAGGAAAATAATGTCAAAAAGTTTATCAATCACGAAGTACAAAGAGGACGTCAGAAACCTTTAAAGCGTTGAAAAAAAATCCCGGTTTCTTATGGTTTCCATAATGCAAACAATTCGTTCTATACGAAATAAAATCGTCTTTGGTAGCCAGTCACCCATCACAAAAAAAGTTTTACTGTTTAATTTTGTTTGAACCGGTCAGAATAAAATTGTAACACTAACATGTATATTTTATTTATACAAAAATTTTCTGTAAATATTCAATAATTTGTGTATATTTATTTTTTTAAATATTTGCAAGTTATGTAACAGATATTAGTCATTCCATATTTGCTTCCAAGAAAGAGATGTGTAAATCTAAAACATTACGCACTGAAAAAAAAACTTATTGGTCTCCACGAAATATTTGTCATTATGGACCTTACCAAATTTTTTTGTGGTGACCACTAAATTTTTTTGCTGTCCCCAATAAAATTTTGCAGTGACTACCAAAACATTTTATTAACCACTGCAAAAATATTTCTTGAGGTCCATATTGCCAAAATATTTTGCAGTCACCACAAAACAGTTTTTTTCTGTGTGCTGTGTGTGTTTATGTAGCAATGGAAAAATATGGTGTTTGAATATCACGTAACTGAAAGGAAGAGTATTTTTTCTGCTGACCAGCCTTGAAAAGAGACCAACACAGAGATTTCTTCAAGCTCGTTTAGAACAGAAAATCCCACAAGGAATGCTTGGCTTCAAGAGCGCATTAAGAACGCGAGAAGCCGTCAACGGCAGCCAACTAACAGCGGCGACGCAAAATAAACCTCAAGGATTTTTTTAATCATTAAAAAAATTCGTATTCCAAGGGAAGATGACTTGAGGATAGAGACCCGAGGGAGGGGGGTTGGTGAAGGGGGAAATGGAAAGACCGGGGAAGTGGTGCAGATAAAAACCACAGGAATTGTGCAAAGCGGAAGACTCTCTCCTTCTCTGAGATGTTGTCTGGCTGGAGGCCAGCCTAGTCTTGGCCGGCTGCTAAATATAAAAGTTAATGTCTCGCCTCACTGGTCCAGACATCTCTGTCGCTATCCGCCACTCGTCAGCGAGATAAAGCTGTCATCGTCTGTCATTCTCATAACCTCGCTCTTTAGTTTTGCAGTGGTTTCGAAAATATTTTTTTTAAACACAAATTAATACATGTATCAAAAATTCGTTCGGGCAGTTTTAACAATTAAACATCATCGTTTGTATCTGAATTTTTCTGTTGAATACATAAAACGGATTTTTAGATTTTTGCCCCTGAAATATCACATATTTTTCTGACAAAAATAAGTCAAAATTATGCCTAATAATTTTTTTCTAGCAAGCGATACATTATTTTAAATAACGCTCTGGCAAATTTGTGTATAGTATGACTGTACATAGTGTCAAATTGATTCAAAGCATTTGGTTAAAAAATATTCGCGTTATTTAAAATTATTTGAAATAAATGAAAGATCATGGCCTTAATTAACAAGACCATATGTCATGGCGCCGCAGAGGCCGAGATCACTCGCCTCCCACTAAGGTGATCCGGGTTCGGTTCCCGGTGGGGTCGGCCTCATGATTTTCGCTGTAGTAATCGTGCTGTACGATGCCGCTGGCCGATGAGTTTTCTCGGGGGTCTCCCGTTTCCACAGCCTCTCTCATTCCGGCGCTTCTCCATTGCAGGACCTCATTTCGTGTCGTCCTTGAGAACAAGCATATTGCCTACGAGCTGCGATATCCTGACTCTCGAGTATTCACTTCATACGATATGTGCTTTTTATCGTACGGCTATTGAAATTTATTTCGTGAATTCTATTTTTGAATACTCTAACAATATTGTTTGTCACGATGCAAATTTAATTTGAATATGAACCACTAATATTAACGGCTTCTTTTAAGGTCTTCGTTTAATGTATAAAGAAATATTAAAACAATCTCGTGTGTAACATTTAATAAGTTCTAAGTAATTTTTTGGTAGGCTTTGTTGAAGTTTTAAGACAAGATTTATGTATAAAGAAATATTACGCAAAGAAAATATGGTAAAGTTTAAACATAACTTTTATTTGCGGGTATGCTACATTGCAGTGGCTATCATAAAAAAAAGTGAACATTAATGCGACCACTTCATAACTTGTTCCTCAGTTTGAAATTATTAATAATTGTTTTTAACTATGTAAACAAAAATTGTATAGTTAAATTTTCTACTCTTCCTATCCCACCTGGAAACATTGGGATAAACCGAAACAAATTTTCATGCCGTTTTTCTTCATTATATTTTAAGGTAATACTGACCGTATTTTTTTATTTATGTGGGAATTATAATATCCCGCTTAGCATCAGTTTTGTCAGAAAACCTCTTCTCGGTGATCGCAATTTTTTTTTGTATTCAGCAAAATATAGGTAATGTACGAAACGAAAAACAATTGGTAAAATGCAAGTCATTCAATTCATTCATTGATAAGTAACGGGAGTCGGATCGTTAACAATGTCGTATTACATAAAATAATTGAATTAAATTCATTATAACGTAAAATTAAACCAAATTGTATAGTTCAAAAGTATTTCAGAGACAGGAAATATTCACAAGTTCAGTGACATAAAGGTTATATTTAAGTACACTGCGTAGGCTCGAGCAGCTTATTTCTTATTGGTTGTAGCTCTAGCGAGTCGCAAGTTTTACTGCGTATCAAGCGTTTCTCTGCCTGCTTATTTGTCATTGGGTCAAAGTTTTCTAGGCCATGACTCGTAAACTGTTATTCAACTGCATTGTAAGCAGGAACGATCACACGTTTGTTTTCTGCCCTGTCATTAAATTATTCAACGGAACTTACTGGTCTCAATAATTGTATTTCGTTATTCAAATGCATAATTTTCGCAATGCTTGCTTTAACAGTTTTGTCTAAATAACACATTTTTATCAGCCCAACAATAGTTCTAAACTTTGTAGTTTTACCTTAATTTTATAACGGCAAACTGTTTTCAATTTGATTTGCATTAAATTTTTTTGTTTTGGGTGTTACAACAAATTAAATGTTGATCTTTATCAGTAGAAATATGATCAATATTGTAACTGAACTGCTGTAACCTCTATTAACAAATATTTTTCGGACCACGGTAGAAGTAGATACAAGTTATAAATAAACTGTGTTTTAGCAGCACCCTATATTACACATAACCGACTAACAGTTTCTTAAACTAAATTATGTCGTAAATAAATAAGCTCGGTACAATATGCTACGGGGTTATCACTAACCCCCCTCCCCCACTAGGGTAGCTGCCATTTGATTAGTTGCCATAAGAAAGTCACTTCGTGTCCAGTGTTGCGAACTTCAGTATTGTTGCCTGCTATATTGTTACCTGTCTACTGTATTGTTGCATACTGTAATGTTGACTGTCTACTGTATTGCAGTATACAGTGTTGTTGTATATTGTATTGTTACCTGCTTTATTATTGGCCACAGAGTTGTTGCCTATAGTATTGTCCTCTAGTGTATTGTTGTCTACTGTACTGCTCTATGCAGAATTGTTGCCTACTGTATTGTTGTCTACAGTATTTTTGCCTACATTACTGTGGTCTATATTATTGTTTTCGACTATTATTATTATCTACAGTGTTATTGTCAAAATCATTGTTGTCTAAAGCAATGTTGCCTGTTGTATTTCTTTGCACTGCATTGTTGTCTACTATATTGTTACCTACGTTACTGTAGCCTACAGCATTATTGTCTACTGCATTGTTATCTGTAGTGCTATTGTTTACACTATTGTTGTCTACACTATTGTTGTCAGCTTTATTTTTGTTTACTGCATTGTTGTCGACTGATATTTTTCTGGATTCTGGCGTGAAATGTTAGCCAACTCAATGACTAACTTAAGTCATGAAATAACCGCAAAAACAGAATTTCCAGTGCTGTCGTCACATTTTAACATTGTCGAAATGGAAAATGTTACCAGTATAAAATTGACGTCCCAAAAATTTTCGCTAATGAACTTACTCAAACGTATTAGTCAATGTAATTTTAGTACGATGAAAATTTCTCGTGTTCGAAGACCAACAGGCTAGAGTTCAATACTCTATGCGTTTTCGAGCCTCGTTTATTTATCTAAATTCTTGCAGCTCCCGCGAGTCGCCAGTTTCAACCTAGCCTAGAAGGTTGTGCAGTTATTATATAGCTTACAAGTTTGTCATTGGCTCAAAGTTATCCAATACGAGTCTAATTAACTGTCATCTTATTGTAATTGTTACGGAAATTTACACGATTTTGGATTACAGATTGTCCTGAAATAAAATGTCTGATATTTTCGCGTTCTACTACTACTAGAACCGTGCGCGATTCGGTTATTTTTAATATTTGAACAAAACTGAAGATCAAAATATTGTGCCTTGTATAGCGTCTTACATTGGCCGAATGTTGCATATCTGACCAGGAGAACACTATAACGTCCATTAACTAGAGTATTTGAATTTTGGTGAAAAATATTTTTTACCTCGCTTTGTTCCAATGCCTTACTTGCATGTCTGCAGCTCTGATTCATAATAATAATAATAAAAATAATAAAACGTATTTTTTAATAATGTGGCGAAGTTAAGGCATTTTACCTTTTCTTACACTTAATCTCTTAAATTACATACAGTTATGAATATTATTAAACATAGGTGCTTACAAATAATAACAAGTAGGATTTTTGTTTTACAATTTTTTACATTTAAATGAAATATGATGTTTTACCATCTCAACTTAAACTTAGTTAAACCCTATTTACAAAGAAAAAATTAAAACACTGAAAAAATATCATAGATAAAATACTCGTTCACTCGAATAGGGTTATAAAGATTCCAGCTATTCATAATTAACAGAGTCACACTTAGACGATAATTAACAATTACGTCACGAAGTTTAAGTGCAGGTAACCAGTTTTAATACTGGACTCAAAACATTTTGACTCTATATACAAAGGATGCAATAAAGTAAAAATTTAGACACAGTAGCTATTTTGTAGGTTAAATGGCATTCACACATCCACGAAAATTTATTTTATTTAATTAAGATCACATTTTCCGAGTTAAAGGCGTGGTCTACCACATTTTTCATCACCATTTTTTATTTTTTATTTATAAAATATATATTTTTCTTTTTTAGACACAAAATGTGACTAAATTTGGCTCTTATGAAAATTTTTTTTTTTATCTCTCATAGTTCTCGCGTAATGGCTTGTTAAAGTCACGTTTTGCATGTTTCCGTTTTAAGGACTACACTAAAACCCACTGATATACCAAACTCAATAAAATCACAGTGGATAAAGACATTGCAGACTACAATGTCATGCTCATAAAAATAAAGAATAAAAATTATTTGTATGAAAAAAAATAACTGAATTTTTAAAATTTTTATTTTCAGTTTCAGCATTTTTAAAAAATACAAATAATTGTTATTCTTTATTTTTATGAGCATGACAATGTAGCCTGGAATGTCTTTTTCCATTGTGATTTTTTTTTAGTTTGGTATATCAGTTGGTTTTAGTGTAGTCGTTAAAACGGAAACATGCAAAATATAACTTTAACAAGCCATTACGCGAACACTATGACAGATAAAAAAGTTCATAAGAGCCAAATTTAGTCACATTTTGTGTCTAAAATAAGAAAAAAATCTGGTACAAATAAAACATAAAAAATGGTGACGAAAATTGTGGTAGCCACGACCTTAACGTACCACATTCATACCTGTAAAAATACACCTGCACATATACAATTTCAGAAACATCGACATTCACAACTTGCTTTACGGTAATAGGCCGCGTGTATTTGTGTAGAGGCGTCACTTATTTGACTGGGCCAATCAGAACAGGGTTACTGAGACACCACACGTATGTGATTAGCTGGTAGAAACATCCAATCATTGACCATACAGAAGAGTTGCAGAGGCACAATGGACGACTTGAAGTACACGCCCTCTGACGTCACACCGCAGGGGGAGAGTACTGTGGGAAACAAAGCTTGTTTACTGATTTTTTTTTTGTTGGTAATGGCAGAAACCAACAATTTTGTGCACTCATAGACTTCCACGCAATTCTATAAGTTTCATTTCATTGTTAAGATACGCAAATGCATAAGATCAATTTTTACCTGAAAAAGCGGCAAATTCCAAACAAATAATTCATTTCCTTTACATACATCTCATCCGGGACATGTGAAGCCAAACTCCTGTATGAAGGTTATGTCAGAAAAGAATAGGTTGGTAGGGTTATGTTAGGTTGCGGTATCCATGGAGTTAGGAATTGTAACCCACGACAGACTGGAGCTCCACCTCTTTTCAAGTCGTCCCTTCTTGTCACAAAATGTTAGTGGTTCATCTCACGGGGGTAGCATAAGATCTGAATGTAAGCGAGGGGTGTGAAGCCAAGAGGGGGGAGAGGTACATACCAAATTTTCCAGCCGCCATACTGATTTAACCTCAAAAATTCACATCAGACTAGTAATTTTTTTGGTAAATTAATGTATTATGCTCTTTAATTGATGTTTTAGGTTGAAAACTCTATATTTTAGCCCTGTTTACACGCCTCCTAACTAAAATTTCCTCAATTTTTTAATTAGTCGGCCATATTGGTACCAACCACGTCAAGCGTTTGTTTGGTTACAATTCCCGCCGACATGCTCCATCTGGACCCTTCTAACATCTTTGGGTTCAACCAATGTACTCCTCAACTACAACTGGCCTCTCACTGGAGCACCAGCCAATGGGCAAGTATCTGAGGACATAGTGGACATAGGACTGTGCAGTCTAGCAAGGTTGGCAGTTGAACCCAAGAAATATTCGAGGTTGCTATCTTTAAAGGTTTTATTTCCTTCTGTAAATCTATAAAAGTCTAGGAAACTTTCTCCCTGCAGTTTTATCTGCTCATGGAACAACGTTTGCTGTACTATGAAGCGGTATTTCTCTGACGTAGAACCGTATCTTAAATGAACATTTGGGGGGGAAATGTATTTTTCTTTGTAAAGCTTGATGGTTTTGGTCGTGTGCCAGCATGGCGGGCAGCCAAGTTTCTACTCCGGCAGGCTGGAATTCATTTTCTCAAGTCGCGTTTATGCTGAAAACTTTAAGGCATAACGGTGGTATATATTTTTAAAAAATTGCTTTTAATTATTTGTTTTCCAGTCGCCTATTTATGTTCTGATTTTTTTTTCGTCTCCCCCTCCCCTTCACCCAAACACGCACAAACAAACAAACCTAATATCTGTCTTATTTAGATACGTCGATGTTTTTTTTTTCAAAGTACTGTCTAAACTTCTTTAGTATATTTTGCTTTAGCTTTGTTAAATAAATAAATAAAACCACGTAGTGGTGAAAACGCTTTAAGCATGTTTACGAAAAAATACAGCTACTAAATCCTGGAATTTTTTACCTCAGAGTGTAAAAGAACATTAAGTCCTTTACTAACTTTTTAAAATAATATGCAAAGCAGTCTCTTCACGAATGTATGGAGCTAGTCTTTGGCCGTGAATTCGTTCGACTTGTTTTCAGTTTAATGAAGTAGTATATTCAGTCCCAGTACTCGGCCAGAATAGCAATTCCACTCAAAGAAATATAGCGTTGTGTTTTAACTCTGTTTGTTTTAGTTCATTTAGATATACTTTTCTGTCTGATTTGTACACGAATAAATCAAAAGGTTTAGATGATTCGTAAAAGTATGTATTTATTTTTTCTATAAGCAGGATGTCCGAAAACAATCGCATAAGAATAACATCACACGAATCCTGGGCTAAATTTGAGGCAGAAATGTTTGTGGCAAAATTTTGTACGATGACATTTTGTGTGAATAATACGCTGACATAGCATTGTAGCTAGTCCCATCTTGCACTTCACACATATCTTACTTATCTTATTACTACTGTTCTAACCTGCATATTACGGCTGCAGGATAATATCCTGAGCAGTCCAAACATGATTCTATGTCTATTTTTCTTAGCATAAATAAAATAACACCTGGACATAGACCACAACAGTGTTGCCATACTGTGGTCGTAAGCCTCGCCCTTTAGTTTTGCAGCGGCTTAGAACATTTTTCTAACGCAAATTAATACATATATAAAATATTCATTCTTACAGTTTTTACACTAATATAATGTTGTTTGTATCTGAATTTTTCTGTTACAATACACAAAAATTAATTTTTAGATTTTTGCCCTTGAAATATCACATGTTTCGTTGTGAAAATAAGCCAAAATGAAGCTATATATATATATATATATATATATATATATATATATATATATATATATATATATATATATATATTTGCTACCAAACGTTACGTTATCACAAAAAAAAAAAAACGCTCTGGCAAAATTGTGTATCGTATGACTGTACAGTCGCATTTTTTTTCAAAGCATTTGGTTAAAAAAAATATTCGGGTTATTTGCAGTTGTTTGAAATAAATGCAACATTGTGCCACTTACCTTTTCGTCTCAAATTTAGAACATGATTCACGTGGTGTGCTGATTGTGTGGTTATTTCTGGGTAGCCCGTATTTCAAAATAAATACGTTTTCCCTAAAAGTATGCGAGGAAATAACGACCCAGTTCTTCGTCTCCTGATCGGTCAAATATGGCTCAGTGATTAGGGCGATTGCCAAACATCAAGGATCCGGTACAATTCCTTGTGAGATCATTCCGGATTTTCACTTCCGGATATCGTATTCGGATGAGGCTGCAGGTTTTCTCGGGGATCTCCCGTTACCCTCGCCTCTTCATTCCGGCGCTGCTCCATACTCCCATCCACCAGGTGTTATGTTCTGAACCAAACATCTTCCCTCGCTCGTGGTCGAGTGTGAAAATTGAATCAGTAACCAATGATGAAATAAAGACGTCAGAATCATTAACAAGTAGCGACATTGGAAAATCATGAAAAATATTTAACATTAACATAACATTCACTAAACTGGAGTATATTTATACTGCTATTCTGCCCTCATAAGTAAACAGGCCCTAACTCCAAAACACCGAATTTTACAGGAAACATGGAAACTGGAAAAATTATCACCTGTATCACAGTGTTGATACTTTAAAAACATTTTACTGTCTAAAAGAAATATTTTACTTGTGTAAAATAAATTCAGTATTTTACACCGAATCAGATGAGCAAAACAATAAATAAATCAACAAATTTGGAGTTGTGGTCTTTTAACTTCTGAGGGCAGTTGAATGATGTAATTTGTGACATGTGTGATAAGTTGTGGCAAACCATGCACGTTATGAGTAAAAGCTGTACAGTTGTAACTGGGCCTTTTTAAGTTACAAATAGAGCTACAAATAAATGTAAAGCCAATGGAGATATGAAACCTTCGAAGTTACACATAGCACGTTGGAGCCCAGCAGACAGTAAACTTTTACCGTTGATTTCCCAGTGCCTGAATACACCAGGTTATGGAGTCTAGCCTAGAGTTTGAGCTGAGTTTAAATAAGTATCAAATTTATTAAAAAAATATATAAAAAATGTAACTTTATTTGCTAGGAAATCTCTCACATATTTAATACAATTTGTTTAAATTGAAATTTACCTTACGGGCGCGGTTCCCCTCAGTTTCCAACGTCTTTTTTCATATTTATATTTGTACCAGATATTTTTTCTTACTTTAGACGTAAATTGTGATTAAATCTTCCTCTTGGGAAATTTTTGTATCTCTCATAGTTTTTGCGTAATGAGTCGTAAACGTCAAAATTTGCACGGTTTTATGTACGCCACTAAAACCAACTGACATACCTTACCGAATAAATGCACAGTGTATAACAATGTTGTAGGCTGTAATTTTACAGACATACAAACAAAATATACATATATTATTGTATTTTTAACCAATTGTTTAAATTTTAAAATTTACATTTTTAAACTCAGCAATTTTTTTTAAATACAAAAATATTTTAATTTTGGTTTTTATTTCAATCAAATCATAGACTACAACATTGCTTTACACTGTGCATTTATTCGGTTTGGTATGCCAGTTGGTTTTAGTGGCGTACATAAAACCGTAAAGTGCAAATTTTGACGTTTACGACTCATTACGCAAAAACTATGAGAGATACAAAAAATTTTCCAAGAGAAAGATTGAATCACAATTTATGTCTAACATAAGGAAAAAATATCATATACAAATATAAAAATAAAAAATCACGTTCAAAATAGAGATGAACCACGCCCGTAAGAGTGCGTGGTAGATAAATAAACGTTGAAACATCAGCCGATTTCTACACTTCTTTCGAAGCCGATATGGATAAAATACTCAATGACACTCCTAGATAACGGTATTTGACAACTTTATGAGTAAATATTTATCCAAAATTACTTATTCGTTACGCGTGATATCTTGCGCCGCAGATAAATGCACGAGGTTCCAGGATCAGAGATTGTGCCTCAGAAGTTCGTAACACTGGAAAGTATTTTGTTTAAAACGTTGGCTAAAACTATTGTCAAGGATTGCTATTGTTTAATTTTCGCCAGTTGGCTTCAAGAAACCTACAGTTTTAGATAAATGCTTTTAGCGTTGAATTATGTACCACGTCCTCTTAAGAGTCCTGTGCAGCAGGCCGCGTCTGAGGTGCGGAAACAGCCAGCCGGTAAGGACTAAACTGGCTCATGAGTCAACAGCCGTGTCGTCTTTATGCCCTTGGCGCGAAATCGACGTGGAGTGTTTCGGTTGATGGCTTTTTCCTATGAGACTTCAAGAGATTTCCCTATTTTTTATGCATCCAAAGTACGTGGTAAACTCCAGCACACATGCTTTATTTTTCCTTTTGTTTTTCGATTTCGGCTAGTATTTTTTACGTGTCAGCAGTCTGAAAAAGCAGTTTTTGGACATTTTGAGGTGTCCCGAATACATGTTACTAAGCATCATATACATCGATGACCGAGTTCAAAAGGGAAAAAACTAAAAAATATTGCATTTTTGAGTCTGGCTCACCAACTCATAGGCAGAAGTGGACTCTACCATAGCCGTCTTTAGTAGAAGGCCACGGTCTTAGATCTGGCAACCCTGCATACAAGGGTTATTTTAACACTCCTTTTAATCCTCCAAAGGCAATGGCTATATCTAATTCGTTACACTGCCCTACATACCGGCGAATCAGAGGAAGCCGCTGTCGTTGGCGAGACAAAAGAAGTGTTAAAATGACCCTTCCTGGCAGGGTTGCCAGATCTAAGGCCGCGGCCTTCTACTAAAGACGGCTATGACTCTACTCAGTTGAAAAGAAAAACAATACGTAAATTCCCTTGTTTTAATAATATGTCACTTTTACTTATTGTCAGTTTTGAGCTAAAAATTGTACTTTATCTTAAAGTGTGATAATTTCTGCAATGCAGACTATAAACATTTTAAACACCTTAAATATTTACCTCTGTACTTTTGCTTCAAATTAACACCAACCAAATATGTTAATTAACATTTTTTTCAGCTAAACGAAAATCTCTGTGTGCATTTTACTCACAACTGTGAATTTTGAGTGGTTTCCCGTTTGAACTGGGCCAACGATTTATCTCTCTGTCAAAGTAATACAGCCCCAAGTCAGAATTTGCTATTTGTAGGGACAGCAATATAAGATTGTAAACGTTTTAAAATATTTACAATATATTTCTTTTTTAAACTGTGGGTGGCCTACATTAAAAATATAATACATCTCTAAATAAAATCTTTAATAATACTAGAGCCATTTTTGAACTAGTTGTTATATAATTGCAGAACGAGGGAAAGTTTAACCATGGGATATATCAAATCATTATTACCAAACTACAAATATTCGATGAATAGTTAGGATAATTTTATATTTAAAAGATTGAAACATTCTATTTCTAGTGATGGCCGTAACTCATTTTCCAAAATTTCAGAGTTATGGCCGTATTACTTTGACTGTGCGATATTTAAAAATGTAGAGAAGTACAGTTTTAAATTGGTTATCTTTTCGTAGATGGAGATATCGAATGCACGTTTCGCAGTATCCTTTGAAAACTTTTTTCCTCGCACGCTGCAGCGCAGTCCATGCACGAGCTGCATAGGGTTCTCAAACAGATCCTTCTCATGATACACTCTAAACTGGAATTAGAGAGAAATTAACCACTTCGGTGAAATTCCAGACGTTATTTTTTTAAAACAAATGAGCGGCTGAGGTTAGAGAAACCGTGCTGATTTTTTCAGAGACCTATTGCTACTGATTTTAAAGTGATTTTCAACAATTTGTTAGTGAATTTAACCTTCCTATTTACTGATTTACAGTGAATTCTACAGATTCATCAGTCCTAAACAGATTGTTAACCGAAATTTCAATGATTAAAATTTCACTGATTCTAACCACTAATTCGGATTAAGAGTGTTACGTACGCTTTTTTTTTTTTGCTCAGGAAAAACTCCTTCGAGATTTTTTTTTTGTGGATTCAATATCTAGTACAAGTTTTGTAGGTTTTTTAGTGGCGTAAATGGTTCTTTAGAAAGTATGGCTCGATTCCATCGTAAGCGGAGATTCCCACAGCTGACCAATAACCACTTATCTGAACTCCTCCCACCCCTAACCCATACATTGCACGTATTATTACTAATACTATAGCCGCTATCCGCTGAGGTTATGAGGTGCTTTGCTCCACTTTATTGTTTTCTCTTTTATACACTTCCCCAGGGTTGTTTCATAAAACTTTTCGTGTGGTTTGCTTTGGACTCGGGTTGCTGCAAGTCTAGGGCGTGACGTCACATTTATGGCTTGTGGCTGTGAAAGAAATTACGTGCCTTTTGTGTACATTTTTTTTCCTACGGATAAATAATTGCATTTCTTTTACACAATCCTGCTCTCATAAGGCTTTTACGATTCGTAAAACAGTAAAATACCGGAAATAAATTTTAAACACGACTTACATTTATTAAAAAAAAAAAAATAGTTCATACAACTGACCACTGGGTACGTAATGCTTAAGTACCTTAAGGACCTTAAGTGTACAGGACTGTACAGTTCAGGCAGTTTGTCATTGAACCTGCATGGCGGACAATAACGCTCAGACTTTGATAATACCAGTTTGTATTCCTAAATGTTCTCGCCGAGCTGAACCAGTGGCACGCAGTTAACTTCATGATCTTTGACATTCTTTAAATCCTCTTCTGCAAGGCAGCATGTGATACAATTTTTTCAGCTGATCGTAGTATGGATAATGGCGTTTTGGCAAATCCTCCTTAAGGAGATCCAAGACTGCATCAGCCGATGCATTCATATCAAAGCTCCTCTGAAGCCTTGTAAGAGGAGCCTGGCGGAAAAGTCTGATCCCCTTCCAGGCCAGTAATACCCAGGGAGCTCGCTCAGACTTTGCCGAACATACGAAGCAACGTGGCTGAGTGCTGTATCGTGTTAAAACGATGCAACTGCAATAGGTTAGAATCTCGGTTACCAAATATAAAGTGCTATGAGTTTTTATCGAAAATGTTTAAGGGAGCTTTAGAAGGAAAATATCCTAATTATATATTTTTATGAAGCAGTGCTAGTTTTGTAAACCTTACTCCTATAGGAGTACGTCATCCTTTTACAAATAAAACTGAACTAATTGTTCCCATAATAGCACTTCAAAGCCGAAATTTGGATGTTTTTAGTTCATACACCCTTCGAAAGTCATTCAACGTATTGAAACGAAATAATTCACCGTAAAAATACAAGTCGCGAGTTAGGGCTTTAAGCATATAAAAACTCATTCAAACAATGTTCTGTAATTTTAAAAATTTTCTGAATTTTTTTTAGTCCAGAAATATTTTGTATTGGGTTTTTTGTATACTTACAGCCCTAGCCCGAGGCATGTTCTTTAGCTGCTAATTATTTCGTTTATTATGTTGATTGGTGTTCTGGAGGGGGGTGCATGAACTAAAAAAAAAAAAAAATACAAATCTTGACTTTGAAATTCCATTGTGCGAAAACTGGCTGAGCTAATTTGTTTTGGTAAGAGGATGGTGTACTTCCACGTAAGATCTACAAAACTAACTCTATTACATACAAATATAAAACTATCATTTTTTTCCCCCTTTGGAATGTCTTTAATGGCGCGGTTCACCTCAGTTGTCAACGTCTTTTTTTATTTGTATATTTGTACCAGATATTTTTTTCTAATTTTATACATAAATTGTGATTAAATCTTCCTCTCAGGAAATTTTCGTATCTCTCATAGATTTTGCGCAATGAGTCGTAAACGTCAAAATTTGGACTTTACGGTTTTAAGTACGCCACTTAAACCAAGTGACATACCAAACTGAAAGAAATCACACTATATAACAGTGTTGTAGGCTATGATTTGACATATATAAAAACATAAAAATATGTATATTTTGTATTTCTAAAAAATTTTGCTAGTTTTTTAGTTTTCGTATCAAAATTCAGAATTGTTTTACTAAATACAATAGTATTTTTTTTTTGTTTTTATATATGTCAAATCATAGCCTACAACATTGTTATATAGTGTGAATTTTTTTAGTTTGGTATGTCAGTTAGTTTTAGTGGCGTACTGAAATTCGTAAAGTGCAAATTTTGCGGTTTACGACTCATTATGCAAAAACTATGAGATACAAAAGTTTCCTAAGAGGAAGATTTAATCACAATTAATGTTAAAATAAGGAAAAAATAGCTGGTACAAATATGAAAATAAAAAAAGTCGTTGAAGACTGAGGTGAACCGTATCGTTAGGCATAGTTTTCTTCTTTTCAATGTCTTACGTGCACACCCTGCTACGAAACGACCTAGCGTGCCGGACAGCGAGAGAGGTTCGGGCTGCAATTAGGCCAGAGTTAGGAAACAAAGGATGACAGCAACTCACCTCGTCCCCCTACCCACTGTAGCACCGCTGTAACGAGGACAAGCATGCCGATATAACGCCTTGTTACTCAGTAAACCAGGTCTGTTGCCCGCCAACACTCGCCCGATCAACAGGCTCGGAGGTCGAGTCTTGGCGGGGCCGTGCTCTTCCGCCGATGCCGTCTGCTTCATCAGTCCAGCTTCGGTAAGGTCATCAGATTTAGTAAGGTGGCAGCAACCCTCGACTTAATAATTTAAAAATCAGTAATGTTGCGCTACCTTCTTAATTAAATTGATATAAAAATTGTAACTCTTTTTGTATTCCGAGTACCAGCGGTTCTAGTAGAGTAAATGCCCATGTAACCATAACTTGTCTTTAAGTCAGTTAATCTTTTAATAAGTCTTAATAAATCCGCAGTGTAGCAACCATATCAATAACCCAAATAAATTGTAACTTTGTAACCTGCAGCTGTGCTTCATGGTCAATGATTGGATGTTTTCAACTTTTGGTGACTTGTGGTTCTACCCACCAATCACAGACGTGTGGTGTCGCAGACACTTTGTTCTAATTGGCGCAGACAAATAAGTGACTCTTCTACACAAAGACACGTTGCAAATAACCACGAAGCAAAGCTCCAGATACACACACAAGGCTTTGGAGGAAAGTGGTACAAAATTTGTTTTGCGAAAACTACCGAAAGTTATTAATCATTCACTGTCTATGCGTTAATTGTGTGGAATATTAAAGTATGTCCATATTACACTATGACAAATATATTGTAACTTATATTTTCTAAGTATTTTACTTAATACTGTGGTGTTCGGGTAAAGGAGTATAACTCGAAAAACGAGATAATTGTGTTAAGTACGGGAGCCCATTATACATGTTACGTTCTATCTTAAAATCATTACAGAAACATAGTTTGTATTGTGTCATAGAAGGTTTTTAATGAGTATTACAAGCTGAAGGAAACTGGCAAATACCGTTTATTGTTTAACATAGCTTACTTTATATGAAATTTGTAACAGATACAACGGTGAAAACTTTTTAACAAAAGTGTTACTCATTCCTCATTCTTGAATATCAGTAAAGTTTTCGTTCTTGTTCGGCCCAAAACAACAATCAAGCAGAGTCTTTAAAGTGTTTTAACTGGAACTACGGTAATAATATCAAGCATAAAATTGTCTTTGCTCAGTTTGTCTGATACTGTTATCAGGAACTATAAACGAATGTTCTCTCCCGCAGAGCTACATACAAGAACATTAAGACCTAAACTTCTGGGCAATAAAAGACTCGAGCACCGGTATAGGGGAAGATTCACGTCGTTACGAAACGCCAAGTACATAAAAGGAATAGCATCTCGGGCAATAAATCCGTTTGGTAGTTCTGTAGCCGAGCACGGTATGAAGAGAAATAATCTCAGATACTCAGAGTTGTCTGCACTGGAGTTCTGCAGATATTACAATAATTTCTCTCGGTCGTATTACATTCTGCACAGCTCCCAATGTCCTTATACCACATACTGCACCAACTCTCGTGTCATCAAATCCGTGACTAATCCCACCGAAGCAGTTACAAGCGCACGTGTGCGCATACGCAGACTCTATGATTTCGTCGACAGAGGAGATGGTAATTAGACACAGAGCAGCTAAGAATGCAGAAGCGAAAATGCCTTACAAGAAAAGGTGAATCCGAGCTTCATGAGCTACTATATGGCGAATTACACTGTGTTATGCATCAGTAGACTAAGCGCCAATAGTAACGTATCAGTAAAACATTCTTAAATATTTTATATAAGAAACAGCCTTACAAAAATTATTTTAGTCCTCTAATTCAGTATTGATAGCAAGAGGATATAGAACTAAAGTATTTTTGCTAGAACTGATTCAAAACTGAAGAATATTTTATACTTACGTAACAATTGGAATATAATCAAGTGATGCATGTCACCATTAAATTCATCGATCAAACACGTAGAAAAAACGGTTCATCTGGTGGTTACAACATGTTTTGTCAATATGAACCTCACCAAATTTTATTTGTAGTGGTAAAACATTTTTTTGGGGGTCCCTGCAACACTTTATTGGGAGCAGCAAAAATTCTTTGGGGTCACCTAAAAAAAATCATAATGTACATAAAGACAATATATTTTGTGGTGACCAATACGTTTTGTTTTCAGCGCAGTTGCAGATAAAACCGACATAGTCACAGAATACTTAGGTATACAGAAGTGAAATAGCCAGAAGAACAGCGAAATAAGTCACACACGCCAGCAACATGGCAGAACACACCTACCGCCAATCAGTGTAAGGCAGCTGCCCTGCTAGCCGGCAGCCAGGCCAATAGGAAACCTGCAGCAACGTGCACGAACCAAATATACACGGGGCAGGTATCAACAAACTCGGGCAACCAATAAGCGGCCATGTTCGCCCATGTCATATGAGCCGCCACGTCATTTCATATCTGTATTAGTGTTTAGTCTGCGACAGAATATAATCCGACAATCGCGTTGCTCTCTGACAGCAAACTGTACTCTATGTTTATGTGCGCTCAACCTATCTCTGCTATTGACCGGCATATTGTGCGCTGCTCGCCGGCATGACTTAGAATTTAAAGTTAGTTCAAAATTTAAATTGTATTATACATGTAATTTCTTAACCAGTTTACAAATTAATATACACTTAGCATTATAATTTTTCTTTCTTACCAACAAGACGTTTATTGTATACTAAAATGCTGCTATCCAGATGCACATAGACTACCGCAAGATTAATCTATAGCTATGTTGTTATACGTGAATATTTAGATAACATACACAGTATTTGTATTTTTAAACACCTAATGGCGTATTTATAGTTTCACTACACATATTTAACTTAGTTTTTTCTTTACTTGCGGTGTTCATTAATATGTAAAATCATTTGAAAATGTTTAGTGCTTCTAGCTAAATTAATTAATCATTTCTGCTATATTAATTTTTTTTGTGTTTATTGTAGTTTTAGTTTTATATTTGTTAGTAACACATGTATGATTTTAATTGTGTAAGACGTGGTTAAGTGTAAGAGAAGGCGAAAGCCTTAAATTCGCCACGAACCAAGCCATAAAATAAATAAATAAATGATACACAGGAAAAGCTGATTTGTAGTCACTACAAATTATTTTGTCAATTTAGACCCTACCAAATAATTGAGTGGAGAACACCAAATATTTTGCCGTGTCCACAGAACTTCTTTGTTGGTAAGTTTATAATTCTGTGATGAATAACAAACAAGTAAATAAACACTGCAAAATACTAGGTACTCGCCACAAAAAATGCTTGGTAGGGGCTAATCTGACAAAATACACTGTAGCCACTACAAAACGGTATTTCTGTGTACAATGTCAACTTTAGAATGAGCACTATGTTGTAGTGAGTGAGTGAGAGATTTTGGTCAGCGCTTAACATCGAGGTCTTTAGCGTTGGTGAGGGGTGACATGAGGTGAGAATGTAGCAGCACTGGAATGAAGGGGCGGGGAAAACGGGAGATCCCCGAGAAAAACCGCCGACCAACGGCGTCGTCCGGCATGATTCCCACATGCGAAAATCCGGGGATCGACCCCGCCGGGATTCGAACCCGGATCACCTTGGTGGGAACGAAGGCTTGGAGATAATAACGTGATGAAGTGAATTACAGTGAGTATAGGCCAGATAATTCCATCCTGTAGCCAGATAATAATGTGAAATATACCCGCGTCTACCAATTAGAAACACATCAAAAATCGTAATTAGTAAATTTTGTCTGATTAACAAAGGGTTTATAATTGGAGGCCGGAAAAATTCGCGAGTTCAATATTTTGTAGCATAGCCGTCTTTAGTAGAAGGCAGCGGCCTTAGATCTGGCAACCCTGTCAAGAAGAGTCATTTTAACACTTCTTTTGTCTCGCTAACGACAATGGCTTCCCCTGATTCGCCGGTATATATGGCACAATAGCGAATCAAGTAGAGTCGTTGTCTTTGGAGAGCTAAAAGAAAAGTTAAAATTACCCTTCTTGACAGTGTTGCCAGATCTAAGGCAGCGACCTTCTACTAAAGACGGCTATACCTGTAGGCTAGCCTCCAATAATCTCTGTGAACCCAAGCAGACTGCAGCTGTTTATTAGCTGCTCGCTGACACAGTCAAATGGGCCTGTATTCAGTTACAGTTTTACTATTGACTCAGCTACTTGCAGGAAGTGTTGAACAAGTCAACGTCCAATTACGAACGTGACATATACCTATACTTGCTGGAATTATTGCTAGCGCCTAAAGGAAAACGCAAATTTTTCAGGTTTCTATTTATAATTAACTAGCTGGGCCTGCGAACTCTGTTCCGCCTTAGAGGCAATAAGTAATCAGATTTTGGATTAAGTATTTTAATGATTCTTTATTTTTCATGTATTTTGGTGCATAGGTTGCACTCTTCATTTGTTTTATTATCAGGCGCAAGAACAAACAACGCAGATGGTATTCCTACCCGTGAACATGCTTTGTCGGGAAAGATTTGATCGTCTTGGTCGCCGCATTGTCAATCATGATTCAAAGAGAATATAAATTACTGATTATTACTGATTATTGATTTCTGACCAAATTTATAATTATCAAATTTTCAAACATACTTAACCATGGACAAAATTATGTTTAGCTGTCATTTGCGTTTTGTTATTCCATGTCATATGCGTTTTTGTTATACCACATTTTATAGTGACTTGTATTCTCTTTGACGTCACACGGGAACGCGATCTAACGGGATAAAAAGTATCCTATGTCCTTCTCCTGGTTCTAAGCTACCTCCCTACCAATTTTCAGCCAAATCAGTTCAGCCGTTCTTGAGTTTTAAATAGTGTAACTAACACGACTTTCTTTTACGTATATAGATTTATTTAGTTTGGAATGTTCCATTCGAAACCGTTAATGAACCAATTGTACTGGTGCATATTCAGGCATTTATATTACAAGGTCCATGTATGTAACACGGTGCAGTTGATAACAAACCTGGCGTCAAAGAAACCGCACGCCTTTTCAGTCATACGCTTGCCCATTCCTAGAGACATGGCTTAAAGTCGCGGAAATGTACCGCAATATTTTCCCAAACACTTAAGCTAGTGGCACTTTACATGATTGTACTAGCAAGCTGCCGAGTATCTAGTAGAGACACTGCATGTTTCATGTGTCTCCTGTACAGAATATGAAACAACGTAGCGTATAAAAAGCCAACAGTTCTCCCAACCGCGTCTAACAGCCACAGAGAAAATTCCAAAGATTCCCGAAAAATTATGCACTTAAAAACACTTACTTTGTCACGGCAAACTATTTATTGCTGCAGAGAAAAATTTCATTTAAATATGCGCCACTACAAAGTTATTTTGCCGAAAAGTACTTTTTTGTTCAAAGGTTAGGTAACACCATTTGTGTTACTATTCAGTTAGAAATCTTCATTGTGAAGTTAATTATGGTTTTATGTTCTAAAATTCAATATTACCTTTGCCAACTTTCCTTTGTTTATAAGACCAAAATTTCTGAACTGCAAGCTAAGTATCGTCAATGAAATAAAATTTCTTTGTTGTAATGAAACAGTTTTTACAGTGTGCGGAAACTGAAACGGTGATTTCGAATACTGTCATTTTTTTCTGCTAAAAGGGTGCGTTTCGTTTTAGTAAAAAAAAAAAGTCTTTGTAAATGTACGTCTAAAATTTTAATATAAACTTGCATATGCCATATTACACACGCAAGAACAAAACAAAACACTACTCAGAGTCGTCAACCTAAACTAATCACAGAAGTGTATTACAAAATATTGTCGTCAATGCAATATCGACAATGAACAACACATCGTCTAACAAAAACTACATTAACCTATACTTTAAATAAAATAATATTATTGCTGCAAGTTGTAGTATGAAATGAAATTCATTGTTTGATGTAAATAACCCCACACTTTCCCTTTCTCTGATTTATTAGAGATCTGATGATCACCGTTCTTCGTACACTATTTGGTTTTCTTCCCCCTGAACACCATTTGCTCCTGGACTTGAGTTGTTTTTAGAATCCACCGTCTTACGGATTTTGCTTGCCCACTGCCGTGCATAGATATTTCGTGCACGCCAATATGTAAATGGCTTTGCTGGCGCAGTTAAGCTTCAATGGTTAAGGACATATCTTTAGTTTCTACTGGTTTTGGCGTAGTCATTTATTTAAGCTTTAACGAGAGTATATATTAAGAATCTGACTGGCCGTTTTGTTTAAAATGGTTTCTGCCTTAACATCTAATTTTTTCATAGCAAGAAATTATACGAATTGGTCTAAAAAGTCAACTAATCAAAATTTCGTTAATTACATGATTAGCTAAAACAATACTATTTATCACCGTTAAAAGATTCCGTGAATTTGCGGACAATTTTACGGAAATGACTATTCAATTAACGGAAATACGAGGCTTTTTTTTTCAACCTCCGATCGGCTGTAATAAAAAAAACGGGAATGAATTAGGAAATTACTTTAGTGTCAGAAGAACCGAACATCTTGACACTATTGTTCCACATAATCACAGTGCAGATAGAGACATTTGTCGTACCGAGGCACCAGCTTGCAGATATCCTCTACAAAGAATGATGCCCCCTGCCTATTCAGCCAGGTTATGACAGTGTCCAGCAGTTCATCATGGGTGTTGAAGCGTCGTCCTCCAAGCCACTTGTTCAACGTGGAGAAAAGGTGGAAGTCACTCGGTGCCAAATACGGACTGTAAGGAGGATATCGGCAAGCTGGTGCCTCGGTACGACAAATACCTCAATATGCTCAGTGATTATGTGGAACAATAGTGTCAAGATGTACGTTTATTTTGACATTAAAATAATTTCCTAATTCACTCCCGTTTTTTTTTATTACGGCCGATCGTAGGTAAAAAAAAAATAACCCTCGTATTATATTGTAACAAGGGTAAACATAATTTTGTTTCATTAATTAAACATGTTTAAAACTGCGAGAAGAAACTAAAAAATATAAGCGTACGTACTTATTGTGCCTGCGGAGGGGCCGCAGTGGCCGAGGGGTCAGACCACCAAGGCGATCCGGGTTCGATTCCCGGCGGGGTCGGTCCCAGGATTTTCGCATGTGGGAATCGTGCCGGACGATGCCGCTGGTCGGCGGGTTTTCACGGGGATCTACCATATACCCCGCCCTTTCATTCCGGCGCCGCACCATGCTCACCTCATGTCACCAATCATCTGCGCTGAAGACCTCGTTGTTAAGCGCCGACCAAAAATATCTCACTCACTTTATTGTGCCTACATCCTAAAGAAGTCACATAAATATGCGCGTTACCATAAGTGAAGCTAGTTGCCTTCCGTAAATTAACGGACACTTCTGGAGAATTTTTACCACCGTACAACAACGAAAATAATTTTTAACAGTGCCACCAAATGTTTGTAAGAGATTTTAGCAACAGTTGTTTAGTAGAAGTATACTAAAAAATTCCACTAGCATTCAGTACCATTTGAAAAACTCTTATTTACACCAATATAAATTTTGACGGAATTGTACCGTTAATAAACGTAAATAGTGTCCGTAAAATGAAATACGGAAATATCTATATTAAATTTACAATACGGAATCATACGTTATATGTTCATAAGTCTGCGGACACTTGCACGGAAAAAATAGTAAATTTATGGGTTTGAAAGTTGTAAATATTATGGCTTTATTTTAACTAGCGGGCCGGCTGCGGCTTTACCCACATGAAATAATGTAATGTAAACAGTAATTCTGTACAAAATATGTGACGAAGGCATTTAACAGCTAGCGTACTCAATAACAGTGAACTACAAATTGTCTTAGCTCAGTGTAAAGAGCGCACGCAATATGCTTGTATGATGTCATAGTAATTCCCATCGCAAAGTCTTGCACGGGATACGAACCCGTAACCCCACCCTTCCCACACCACAAACTTTATACAATACCTGAGTGAATGCTTAAAGGCAGGCCGTGATAATTCTTTCGTATGTATAGGCTAAAGTCCATAGAGGTTTTATTTATGAGTAGGTTGGCGAAAAGAAACAACTGTTGAATTATTCCTCCGTGATCGTTCTCTTTTTTTTTTCGGGAGACTGTAACATTTTACTTCTTTTCACGTTGTTAATTTTTGAATTTCATAAAATCCTGAATTTGATTTGTAGATATTTACATAAGCTTTATTCTTATTTTAAAAAAATCATTTCTATATCTCAACCGGTATAAGCGGTAAAGATGATTATTTGAAAACACATATTATTTTTTTTAACAGCTTTCAAAGACGAATTTCGAAAAATCCAGAAATAACTTTTTTGAAATATACGTAAGATTTCTTTTAAAGCAAAAATATTTCAATATTTCCATTGGCATAGGATATAAGTATGATTAATTAAAAACACGTTTTATTTTTTAAAGAGCTTTCAAGGACTAATTTCGAAAAACTGTAAATATACTTTCTAGATATTTATTTAAGCATCATTAAAAAAATCACCTCAGTATCTGAAATGGGTTAGAAGAAATCACGGATGAATGAAAAACACAATTTCGGCTTTTTCACCCTTAAATTTCGAATTTGGCAAAAACGAAAAAATCGCAAATATGCATTTCTTTTGGTAATTTTATGAAGTAAAAAAATTACGATAACTTTCCTGGTTAGTGAGATATCAGAGATTCTTTGATAACACATTTCATCCCTCCGCCCCCCCTTTATTATCGAATTTCGAAAAATCTATTCTTAGTGGGTGCCTACGGGGCAAGTGGAAGCTTCCCTCAAAATTTCATGGTTCTAGGTCCAGCGGTTTGGGCTGTGCGTTGATGGGTGAATGAGTGAGTGAGTGTGTCTGGACACTTCATTTTATATATTAAGATTATGCAACATATATCCTGTAAAGTTGTTGGCAAAATTTTTATTTTCTGGTGGCCATATATAGAACATCATAACAATACAAGAACAATAACAGACTTAAAACCGGTCCGTTGAAACGGCTAAAATAATTACGACTGAAAAGTACAGTGTACGTATTAACATGTTTGTTTGTTGAATGTATTTATTACAACAAATGGATTAATTAACTCTAATTGTTTGGGTATATTTCTGTACATTGGGACATGGTATGATGCAGAGTGAAAATCAGCGAATAGTGTGAGCGAAAAATGTTTCAAAATATTGACTTGGTTATTGCTTACATTAATGCATAAATTTAGAATTAAAATGTCATGTCTGCATTACCGCAATTGCATTAATAAGAAAACTATGTTATTAAGGTTACAGTTATATATTAGTTTTTTTTTATATTTAGATTACAACACCGGTAAATCTGCAAATCTAAAGAAGTGCAATTGTAGCATTATATAGTATATACATGTAAGTATGACTCAGTTCCGTGTGATGAAACTGTTTTACGGAATCTTCTGTTGGATTAGGAAATAAGGTTTCTTTATTCACAGTAAGTCCAGATAAATTTTTACCGGAAATTCCGTAAATCGACGGAGAAAAATAAAATCAGCCAATATAGAGAAGACAATTTCAAACACAACTACGAGACAGAGTTTTGATATCTGCTCTCATTTAGGCGAAAAAAAAATTAGTATATCTAAAAATAGTAGAATCTAGAGAACATGGCCTTAAGAACTTGGATGGCTTGCGGATTCAGCTGGGAGGTTGCAGTGTCTTTCTCTGCTCTACTCAGCGAGTCCCTCGCCGTAATTTTTTCTCGTTCCCGTGATGAGAGTGTAGTTCCTGAATCTAAAAGACTGCATAAAGAATGAGTTAATGGGTTGTTTTTTTACTAGCGTCCGTAATTGCAAGCCTTAGAGACCACGAGTGCTTGGGGCGGCCACCAGCCTCAGAGAGGTTGTGTTTGTTTGTGTTGGCCGACACTGAAACCTTCTACTCGGGCCGTGTCTATAATTAGTGGCCTGGCCGCGTGGTAATTAGACATACAAGCCAGACACTAAGAGACGACAGAAACAGAGATGGATAGAGATGGGAAGGAGAGAGGACTGAATCTCTTTCAACGCGCAACATCGTCTCAATAAAAAAATACACATCGAGAGAGTAAACATGTTATCAAAAACACTATCGTGGCTGCCTGCCTGAACCGTTAAGTGCACGACCTACATCACTTTCATCGTCGTATTTTAATTTTTTTTACTAGCTATTTATTTTCATATTGTAGACATAAATTGCGATTAAATTTTTCTCGTAACTTATTGTTTTATTTATAATAGTTCTTGTGTAATGATTTGTAAAACATAAAGAGGGCCGAAGTCTCAAACCGAAGCGTACTACGTCAACTGCAACAAGTGTTTCAAATGTGTCGTCTTTTCGAGCTAGTCTGACCTATAGACCAGCCAATAAGGGAAAGCAATGCAATTATGTAATATTTTTTACAAAAATTCCCTCAAATTCTATATTTAAATCGTACACAACAGTTTACAATTGCTTCAGAAATATAAAAAATACTGAATTAGCTCTCGCTGTGTAAGTACTTTATAAACTTGATGAATTTAAATAAAAGTTTCTTACCTGTACAGAGATAATCCTCCGCAACGATCGAATATGTTTGTAAGGCCAAGAACTGCACAAACTTTCACCATAATGTGTAGTTAACAAAAAAACTAAAACATTTTCATTCAGCTCAATGCTATATTTACATGTTTTTGTCACCACTAGCTCTATCCTTGTCTTTAAACGTCGTCTGTTGGCTGGATTCAAATTTGCTCAAATGCTTCCACTCCATAGACTAATACCTCCATGTCTTGGCCACGGCCGTAGAAGAACAGGTCTGTACACTCGCCAGGAAACCTGACCCCCTTGTTGTTTGGCTGCAGTTCAGCAAGTTACCGATAATGCTATACATTTTTGACACTGTAATTCGGGCGGTCGAGCTCAAACTCCGCCCACTTCTCTCCCACTAAGATTAACTATTTATGAAAACGTATTTTTTTATCAATTTATGAAATACTTTCTTCGCTCATAAATTTAAGAAAAGGCTCCAGCAATCTTTATTTACTTTACAAATTTAACAATGGAAAAAAGTGGACGGAGTTTGAATCCGACCGCCCGGAAAACAGCGCCAAAAAGTACGACATTCTCGGTAACTTGACGAATTACAGCCAAACAACAAGGGGGTCAAGCAAAATACATTGGTAGATAGGCGAGTGTCCAGACCTGTTCTTCTACGACCGTGATCTTGGCAGAGGTGCCACATCGACTGCCGTGTTTTTTTTTCTAGAGACGTGGGTGGTCATGCCTATTATCAGTATCTATCATTCCGTTTCGTAGGCAAAACTATGTTTGCGGAAATATAACTATGTTTACGTACCAAAACTATACATACGGTTGCTTTGTTTCAACTATTCTCTACATTTCGTTAATCTGTTCTATAGCTGTATCGATTTGACTCTCATATTCCGGCAAGCTAAATTTGAGGCATGAATAAATGCAAGTGAAGCGTAGCCCATTTCACTGGTTGTTGCTATTAGCTTTCACCAAGTCATCTTTCACTCGTCCGCACAAAATATCCACATGCATAAGCAACACTATCGCAGTTCATCATTCACGGGGCAGGTATTTATAGGTCTAGCCCCACTATACACTGCAAGTGAATGTTAGTCGAATATATTTTTTCATTGTGTAGAGACATGAACTTTTCGCGAAAAGAATTTTGCCCCACTTTGTTCCAGTGCCTTATGTACACGTCTGCAGTTCTGCTTCATAGATATTGGCAGCGTGCCTTTGAACTGTGACGTTTCTCATTTGACTGTACCAATCACCAAACATCACACGTCTGTTATTTGCGTGTAAAACCCCACGACACACGAATGTCAAAACATCCAATCTCTGACCGTGAAGCAAGTCTGCAGACGTGCACACAAGTCACTGACACAAAGTGAGGCAAATTTCTTTTCGCGAAAAGTTCATGTCTCTATATCATAGGTTACAGAGATTAATGTTAAATAATATTCCGTAATTAATTAATTATTTACCCTGAACAAAAAACAATACCCTAAAACCTTACTGGAACTAAAGCCCAAATACCCAACCCAATACCACAACACAAATTACACAACTGACATAACCATAATTATAACCCAACGGAAAAACTACTTCAATTAAAAACCAGTAACCCAAACTAGTTAAACTAACTCAAATAAAATAACCCGAAAATCGTAACATTTGTGATTCAGACAAATAACCTAACAATATAACGTCACCCAAATAACCTGCCAAAATAACTGAACTCACTTTAACTCAAATAATCTTACCAAAATAACAGCCCAAAAATCTTTACCAAGTAATCTCGCACAAATAATGTGTTCAAAAAACCCTTCAAAGTAAAAAAATAATATAAACTAATGCAAATCACCTAACAAAAATTAAAAATACTCACTATCAACTAGTAACACACAAATAACCTAAGGTAAAAAATCTTAAATATACCTAAACCAAATAACCAACCCAAACAACCTAACTTACTTAACTAAAATCTGAAGGAAAAAAAACATACAAATAACCGAAAATAAATGACACTAACAACCTAACACAAAACTACGCAAACAGCGTAGCACAGATCTCACACACACAAAACCAAATTCAAATCACACAAACCCAACTACTTAACCAAAAAACGAAACAGCATAACATAATCTAGAATCCTAATCCTAATAATCTATCGAAAATATCCTCATTAAGTATCTCAACCTTATAACCTACCCCGAAATATCCAACCGAAATAACTCTCTCTGATAACTTCATCATTACTCATATAACGTATTCAATTACAAATAACCTTTACTCAGAATATCAGTTAACTCAAACAAACTCGCCAAAAAAAACTGAACAAAATAACTCATTGCGAACTAACGAACTTAAATAACCTTACCAAAATAACCTAAGTTAGAAAGATAATCAAAAGAATACATTAAATAACGTTACTAATGTAATGTCACTAAAACAACATAACCAAATTAATTCATTACAAAACACCTAACTATTAACTAACACAAATAAGCTACCCCAAAAATTCACACAATTACTATTAATAATAAGGCCACACCGAGATAACCCACACACAATTACATTAATAAGTCCTAAACTAAAACGATATAATCTAAAAACAAACGTAAAATACCAAAACCTAACAGAACACATTCTAATATAAACCAATACAAAATACCTCAGTGTAGACTATCATAAATCAAACTAATATATCCCTGTTTAACCCAATAGAAGGCAACTTAGTCCAACCTAACCTAACCCAACCTAACCTAACACAACCTAACCCAATCTAACCCACCCTAGCCTAACCCAACCTATCGAACTTAACCTAACCTAAGCCAACCTAACCTTAGCCAGCCTAACCTAAACCAACCTAACCCAACTTAACACAACCCAACCTAATCCAAAATAATCTAACACAACCCAATCTAATCTAACCCAACACAACAAAACCCATCCTAACCCAACCCAAACTAACACAACCCAACCTAACCCAACCCAATCGAACCTAACCCAAACTAACCTAACCTAACACAACACAAGATAAACCAACCTACCGAACCCAAACTAACATAACACCACCTAACCTAACCCAACCTAACCTACCCTAACCCAACACAACCAAACCCAACATAACCTAACCCAACAAAACCTAACCCAACCTAACCTACCCTAACCAAACACAACCTAACCCAACATAACCTAAGCCAACCTAACCTAACACAACCTAACCTAACCCAACCTAACCTAACCCAACCTAACCTAACCCAACCTAACCTAACCTAACCCAACCTAACCCAACC
>PNEQ01091226.1:75517-87248 GCA_003012365.1 Medauroidea extradentata | reverse complement strand
CGAGTTTAGGGCCGTATTCGGAAAATATATTTTAAATGGTACTTGGGATATTTACAAAAGCACCAATTTAAAGCAAAGAGTACTTCGATATCTCGATTGATTCGATAGATATGGAAGGATAATCGAAAACACATTTCACGTATTTTCACCCCTTTAAATAAAGAATTTCAAAACAATTTTGAGTCCTGTCATAGACATTGGTAAAAGTAACCAATTAAAATTAAATTACCGACGATAGCCAATTGTGTTTCAAAGATACAGACGGTTCATAATAAACACATTTTGCCCCTTTTTACTGCCTGGGGGTCGAATTTCAAAAAAACGTAAAACTACTTTTTGGGTATTTACGTAAGCAATATTTTGAAGTGAATATCAACTCTCTATCCCAAAGGGTTCGATAGATATCGATAGTTGATTGGAAACACATTTAAGGTCTTTTCACCCCCTTAAATGTTATATTTCGAAAAATCCTTAAATTGGCCAATATGCATTTTTACGAGTTTCCTATTAAAGTAAAAATCACGATGATAGGCCGTCGGAGCTCTATCGACGTTTCTTCGGAAACACATTTCACCCCTTTTCCCCCCTTTAGAGGTCGAATTTCGAAAAATCCCTTCTTAGTGCTCGCCTACGACCTGAGGGGAATCCCTACAAAAAATTTCACGATTCTAGGTTCAGTGGTTTGGGCTGCAGTTTGATATGTCAGTCAGTCAGTCAATCAGTCAGCTTTCATTTTTATATATATAGATGTACCGTTTGCTAGCAAATAATTATTTTACTTCATTTTGGCTTATTTTGATCACAAAATATGTCCTTTTCGTATCCTGTCGAGTGTCTTTCATACATGATGCGGTAATTGAATGGTCGTTAGTTTCATGGTAGGATCCGTAGAGTTTCTATATTGCTCAAGGACAAAGTATGTGTTTCACTGTCCTATAACTACTATTACGTCGTCACTGAAGGGTCTGCGATATACAATGACCAATGTCATAAATGATGAGGAGACACATGATGTATGGTATAAGTTTGCAATAAAGATCACCCGGAGACTTGAGCAGTTCAGTAAATGGTACGTCGTGCCCGAACGTTCAAATGACCCATACGATTAGTCTCATGTTAAGGCCTTGTTACGGAGTTTTGCAGTGATTTCGAAAATATTTTTTTATTGCTACCTAAAACTCATATCAAAATTTCGCTGCACAGTTTTGACACTTATATGTTATAATTTGTAGCTGAATTTTTTTGTAGAATTATACTGAACGGTTTTTTAGATTTCATTACCTAAAGTACCACGATTTTCGTCGTAAAAATAAGCAAAAATGAAGGAAATTATTTTTTGCTGGCGAACGGTACATTATTTTATAAAACGCGTCCACAGTATTGTGTATCGTGTTATTGCAAATTGACTCAAAATTTTTTTCAAAACTTTTGGTTAAAAAATATTTGAGTTACTGGCGCCAGTCTGAAAAAAAATAAAAAATTCGGGAACAATCCCTTAAGGCTCCAGAGATAAATTGAATCACAGGCAACCTTTCTGACGGGGAGGGGGGATGCAGGTTTTATAAATAATGATGTTAGGCTATAACTAGAGACACTGGAAAATCGCGAAAATGTTTAAATTTAGTCTCCAATAAACTGTATTATATTATCCGTGACATGTGTGAACAGTTTTGGGACAAATCACACACGCTGTATGTCCAAGCTGTGCAGTTCTAACTGGGCCTGTTGTAGAGAGAACAAATGCTAAAAATAAACGGTAGCCAATATTGATACAAAACATTCAGTGTTATATACATCACGTTGGAGCCTAGCAAACAGTCATTTATTCCCGCGATTTACCAGTGTCTCTAGCTATAACGTCACCCAAATTAAGGTTAAGAAGAAGACCGCAGCACAGATATGACGTTCGCTGCATCAGATGTGTGACCCGAGCTTTATTGGTTTATGTATGTATTAAACTTAAAACCTTTCCCCCCAAATCCTGTAGTTAGTCCATGCCATGTTTGACACGCGCCCTGAGTTGAGCAGCGTTCATAATTGCAGGACACTCGGCCAGTGGCGCGCTATGTTCACTGTATCATGAGCTTAGTTATAGGGACCTGAAAATTCGCGTTTTCTTTTGAAAGCAAACTAGAATTCAACTTTAATAGTGCGTGGTAGACAAATAAGCGATGAGTTCTACAATTGAGAGCTACACTTATTTGAAATCAAAATAGAAAAACTACAAAACAATAATCCTTGATAATTGCATTTGCCAACTTTATGAACAAACACTTACCCAGAATGATGCATTTGTTAAGCATGATCTCTGGCACCGCAATAAAATGTACGAGATTTCGGCGTCAGAATTTGTTCTTCAGATTTAAGTTACTCGAGAAAAATTTTAGCCTAGAAAGTTGGCAAAATTATTGTCTGGGATTTGTGTTTTTTTTTTTTTTTTTATGTTTTTAATTTTGCAAATTGGCTTCGAAAAATATGTAATTCTAAACTGATAGTTTTACGGTTGAATTATATACCACGCACTCTTAAGTTCGCGCCTCTTTCGCAATTGGGCCGTGACTTATTTGACACTTCCTGTAAGTCGCCTAGCCAGTAGTACAGAAGCAACTAAATGCAGGCCCATATCACTGTGTCATCGAGCAGCCAGTGAGCAGATAATGTCTGCTTGAATATACACATGTTCTTGGAGGCTAGCCTACAAGTCTGTGAACCCGCTAATTATTCCCGTCTCTAGTGGAGAGAAATTTGCGCCATCTTGTTTTAATGTCTGACGTTCACATCTGCAGCTCTGCTTCGTGGTCTGTGATTGGATGTTTTTAACTTTTAGTGTCTTGGGGTTCTATCCTAAAATCACATACTTGTGGTGTCGCAGTAACCTTATTCTGATCGGTAAAGTCAAATGAGCGACGTTTCAGCTCAAAGACTCTCTGCCACTAACCACTTACTAAACAGCAATACAGACGTGAAATGACGTGGCAGCTCATTTGATAGGGCGAACTTCGCCGCTGATAGGCTGCCCGAGGTTGTTGACACCAGTCCCGTGTATGTTTGGCTCCTGCATGTTACGGCAGGTTTCCTATTGGCCTGGCTGCCGGCTAGCAGGGCGGCCGTCTTATGTTGGTAGGCGGTAGGCGTTTCCGCCATGTTGCTGGCCAGCGAAGTCATTTTGCTGTCATATGTGACTGAGTTTGCCATCCTACAAGCTATTCCACTTCTGTATTCTTAAATATTCTGTAGCCAATTACAATGAAGCAGAGCTGAATGTGTGCTCGTAAGGCATTGAGTCATTGGCTCTAGGAATCTCTGTGTCAGCGAGCAGCCAATGTGGAGCTGCTGTCCTCTTGAGTACATAATAATTCCTTTAGGCTACGCTACACGTTGGTGAATCCGTGAATTTGTCCGGTCTCTCTTGTGTAGCATGATTTATAAACATTGTGCTTATTTCAGTAATATGTATAACAGTCGTTAGACATTGTTTAACTAGATAGTTGACTTTGCTTAGATTACTACAGGCAAGATACTAATGAACCCCAAGAAGGGAACATAAATATTTAAACTTTTTCCTTCACACGCAGATAATTTGTCATCCAAGTGGAGCTCAAACAGTATAAGCTTAGTTAGAGATGATGGTATATCGCGAAAATATTGTGTTCCAACATAGCCTTGAAATCCCTGACACAACGTAGATCTGTGCATACCAATAATATGCATCAAATATTAAAATAGATGGATTCTTATTGGCTCTGTCAAGTAGGGTAACACCTTCACATATAAGCTAAAGCCAGTAATCTTCTGGTAAGCTGAACGTGCGTTGAAACCCAGCAAACAGTCAAGTTTTCCCGCGATAAACAATCATCTGTCAGTATAGTACTTAATCAATACCTACGTAACACAATGCATAGCCATGTTATGACTATCGTAAAGTCGTAGGCGGATAAAATGATAATGACTTGCTGCATGACATCGCCCGAGTTGCCAGATATTTCAATGTCATCGTAATGACGTGGTTGAGCAGTTTCTCGTTGGTTTCTCAGTGGCCGGTTGATTCTTCCTCTTAGGATTTTGCTTGAAATCACGGACGAATTTTACGGTGATCCTTTACAACTTTACACTACGTACGTTCTTCCTTAAAAAATCACCGGTCGAGGTGGCGTAGGCCTAATGGTAAAACACAGGACTAGTGCTCGGGAGAAACCGGGTTTGATTCCCGACCAGACAGTCCTTATTTCGGGTTTCCCTGATTCCTTAAAACAGCCATGGCCTCTTCCGTTTGTGATTCGATTATCTGAGCTGCTGATTTCATCTCCAATGAAATTGAGCCTTACGAACTACCCACTCTCTTGCTATTTATTTTTTAAAAAATTGTAGTTCAAAAGTACGTGAAAACATTTGCGTTATATTCTGGCAACAGACTAGACTGCAATTTGCTGTACGTTCTCTCGGTGCCTCCTATTGGCCTGCCGAAATGATCGCTTCTGACCAATAATTGAAATATGCACGGTAAAGTGACCAATCTCTTGCAAAAAAATTACACACGTAGCTGACATCGCATGTAGGCTTGTGGCCAACGAACTCTCACATTTTGCTCAAGTAAATATAGGGCAGTGGAGTAGGCGTCAACAATACTACAGGGAATTTACTCACACCTGTAGTAATTACTTCTTTATTTTTGCTGTGAATTCTATATCTATAGAATGAGAAAGTAAAAAAAAAAACTATGTTTTAACTTTTTCTCTAAATTTGACAGTAACGCCAAAACACATTCTTTTTTTATTTATTATTTTTTTTTAGGTAAAATAAAAAACTCGGATACGGTTCCACGTTGGAAGCCTTAGTTTCTAAGCTCGTTGTCCGTTACTTCCTTATATGCTATTCTATACTACTTCATCTAGTAACCATGCTATCTCCTACAGCAGAATGCATGGGTCCCCAGGTTGTTCGTTTTCTTTACGGCGCGACAGATACTAGTTCCTGAAACGTGGCATCTGTTGTCGTCGAAGTGAGCCTACTAATATCGTCTGTGTTATATCCGTTGTGTTGTCTTGTCTACAAACATTTACGTCTCTGTGTTCGTTTATGCTATCCTTGTTGTCTTTGTCTGTCACTGTCGCCGTGTTCATGCATCTTGTTCCATCCTTGTATGTTTTGACTTCCCTTTCTCGTTTTCCAATGTACAGGATGTCCCATAAGTCGGTCTCATAGGGGAAATATAAATTGGTTAAATATGGACCGTGTATAGTGTATATGGTAGTGGCGCAGTGTGTTGAAGTTTGGCGACGGCAGTGTGTCCACATCCATGTGCCATTACGACAGAAAATAATTCAAATTATGGCCACGAGTAGCTTTGCACATGCGGAATGCGACTTGTCCTATGATACCGGACTTGTGGGACATCCTGTATACAAACTATATTCACATTTCGTAATTACTTATAAGTTTACTACTGCCGTTTATGGCTTCCTTAGCTTATTGCGAATTTTTTTTTGTTGCTAATTTTCACGTGCTTTGTCTCCCCCCCCCCAAAAATTCCCTTTTTAAAATAAAATTTGTGTTTTCTTCGATTTAGCAACATCCGACAGCAATGACGTGTATCCAACAAAACACCAGTATGCCATATACCCCGGTTGCAAAAATCGTTCGTAGATCACACATTCTGGATTTATCAAAAAAACTATAAATAAATAACAACTCAGCGTGTCACTTTTTTTAACGCGTAAACGAGCACTTATTTTTTTTGCATAGTAATATGTATAGGACTGTACGAAATTTTGTACGTCGATTTAGGATATTAGGGTCTTCGTCAAATGCTTGTTGATACCTTTAACTATTACTAAACAAAATGTGTGGCAACCCTCTAATTGGGTTCAGGTGATGAACCGTCGGGATATTGGAATATTTGAAGATGTTTTTATTGAGTAATGTGAATTTTGTAACGAAGATGATCCTCTAATTGCAACTGTCTAGGACGCATAGTAGTTATTAGTATTGAACGTGAAGCTTTGGCTGTAGCGATAGTATGCCAGGAGAGCATAGGCAATACTTCGTGCATGTGTTTTGATGTGCTCACTGCTCAGGTTATGGTGGACAATCACTGTAAGAAATACGTCACGATACCGTTTCAACAATCACAAATGCCATGATGTGATTATCTATCCCAAATTGAGTGGAACACCCTGCACATGAACAATGTCGTACGTTAACACGTAACGGGGAGATCTACCCTTACAAATCGACGTTTTAAAAGGTTTTAACTGAAAGTAGTACAACCTACTGGTAATTAAAGAAATATTCAGGAACACTCTGTATATATTGGATAGGTTTGATTAAAAGGTAAATACTAACAAACATAAGCTTCATATCATACTTCAGCATTAATGCCTTGTTAAGTGTGTGTTGATGTTACGTTTGTCGGTAAACAAACAAACGCAATTGTTAAAAGATCCTGAAAGGAGAGTATCAGGGTCCAGATGATCAAGTTGCCTTATATGGCAACTTGGGGCGTTTGCGGCGCGGACGATATAATCCAGTAATGGTCGGAGAGCGGCCGGTTCCGAAATGAAGTATCTGTAAATGTTCCCCCTGATGGATTCCGCTTCCTGAAGACCCGTAATAAAGAAGCCGGCAGCGTTTATTTCAAGGTATACCACGTTCTGCTTTACGACATCCTATCTCAGAGAAAATTAATACGTGACAGATCTCCTCAATCAAGTGCCGCGTGCATGCACGCCTAACAGCTTATCAAATAATCAAAATCTTCCTTCCTCTCCAAGCCCTATAAATCAGAGCCTCTTTTTCTTAAATGATTACTCACCAACACGGCCGGAAGTTTCACATAAACCTATACTAATTAAGAGCGTGGCTTGGGACGCCTTATTTCGCACTACCAACTTCTTTTACGGCCATCCCGCTCCACGGTATTTGGGATGGTATTAATGACAAGGGTTAGAGGCAGAAATATTTTTGCACTGTTACGTTCAATACCGTATGTGCACATTAAGGATGTTCAAGTGCGATAAAATCACAATTTTATGTTTTAATGAAATATTTTTAGTTTTGTAAGCAGTACTTGTGAGCACATTTTCCTCCTACGAAACAATTTGATCTCTCATAGTTTTCTCATAATGGCGGGTCAAAGTCAAAATTTGCTTGTTCTGCTGCCAGGCAAACGGCGAAAACCAACTGACCTACTTAAACAAAATAATTCACTGTGAACTTAATCCTATGAACTATGCACTAAAACATTTTAAAAACCCAGAACGTAATATTTTGAATTAAAAAAATCGCTAAAATACAGAAAAAAAAGTCGGAAGTTCAACATTTTTTTATAATACAAAAACAGTTCCCGGGATTTCCTCAAATATTTTATTACGTAGCCGATAGTATGTTATTTCACTGTGAATTATTACACGTACGTAAGTCAATTGGTTTTCACAATTTGCATGGCAACAGAACATGCAAATTTTGACTTTGACGCGCCGTTATGAGAAAACTACGAGAGATAAAAATGTTTCGTAAGAGAAAACTGTGCTCAAAAGTAAAGTCTACAGAACCAACAATATTTCATATAAATATAAAATTATGATTTTATCGCACTTGAACACTCTTAAGGGGCATGGAAATGTAAGTTGTCGAATGAACGACTGGAATATTCAATCATCGATAAAATATAAGCTACTGGTCTAATTTAAGTGACATTTCTTTGCCGTCTAGATATTTTATTAGCGAACGTCTTTTTATGTAGCAGTGGACAGTAGTATGCTTTGCTTTTGAATACAATTTTTTTTATCGGTATTTATAAATTATAAGGGATTAAAACCACAAAATTAATAAAACTGAAAAACAGTAAATTTTCTAATTTCAGTACGATAATATCCAGGACTCTATAATAACAGAAATTCAAAAATATTTGCGTTTTGTTTAAAAATAATTTTTAACACCCGTAAACCACTCGCGCAGAGGTTTTCGGAGAGTAAAATTATTTTAAATCAAAAGGTGAATATTTTTTTTTGAATTTCGCATATTATAGTCCTGGATATTATCGTACTGAAATATTATAAAAAAATACAGGTTTCCGTTTTTATGGATTTTGTTGTTTCAATACTGTAAATTTTTCAAAATTACAATTTTTTATTTTTTACTTGAAAGCAAAGCATACGGCCGCTCAGTGCCATATATATAAAGGTCCGCTAATAGAATATCTACTCGGAAACAAAATCCCATCGAATTATGATGAGTAGTTTAGATGTTATCGACAAGTGAGTATTTCAGTCGTTCGCTCGACACCTTACCTTTAACTAGGGACTAGAAAATTTCGCGAATTCATTGACATATAGGCTAGAATCCATTGAACTATACATGCTCAAGCCCCGATTATTTGTCAACTAGTTGCTACTCTGTGGAACAACAGACAATGAACGAATAGACGGGGCCTGAGTATGCATAGTACAATGGATTCTAAGGTAATTGAATTCGCGAAATTTTCTAGTCCCTACCCTCAACTGCTTCGTGGGATGTTTTAACTCTGATTTGTTCTGGAGTTCTCCTGGAAAATCACAGGCGCATGATCTCACAGTAACTTTATTCTTATTGGTGCATTGATGAGAGGCGTGTCTGAACAAAAACGCTGCCGATAACCGCGAGTCAGAGAAGCTGCACGTAACAATATTGTGCAATCATATTTCAGCAAGAAACTGATGGCTGTAATACAGTGATTCCCAAAGTTTTAGGTCCTGCGACCCTCTTTTGGTTACAACTTCAAACCGCGACCCCTTTTTGTGTCCAATAAATAATATTGACGCACGTATTTGTAGTCTCAGCAATTAGTATTAATTTACATTTTAAGTTCAGTCATTTGTTTGGTTCTTAATTTTTACATTTTTCACTTTTATCGAGTACTTTTATGTTTTTACAATTATTTTGGAAGCCTGTCGCGACCCCTCTCGAAACAGCCCGTGACCTCTTTAAGGATAGCGACCCCCAGTTTGGAAACCACTTCTGTAACCGATATCCGTAAACTCCTTGTTCGTCCACTTCTACGCTGGAAAAAACTTAATCACATAATCGCATAGGTTAAACAGCGCTCAACATCGAGGTTATAAGCGCTGCAGTGAGGGGTGATATGAGGTGAGCATGGAGCAGCGTCGGAACGAGAGAACGGAGAGTCGTAAATGGAAGATCACGAGAAAACCCGCCGACCATCGGCATCGCCCGTCACGATTCTACATGCGAAAATCCGGGGACCAACCTCACCGGGAATCGAGCCCGGATCGCCTTGACGGGAGACTAATAGTCCATCTAGCATTATTCTGGAATGTAAGAGGAAAATCATGGAAAACGTAATCTGGTTGGTCGGACCTGGAATCGAACCGTATCCTCCAGAATGCAAGGCGGTAGCTATACCACAGCTCTACCTCGCTCGATGTTTTACACACAAAATAAATCAAGATCGTTTTAACGGCGCCACCTGCCGCGCCCTCCGAGTACGTTGTAATGTCCTGGTAAATAATACTTTTTTTAAACGAAACCGTTCCACGTGCGCCTATTGTAGCAATTAAAATCTTCGGACCACTAGCTACGGAATGTTGCTGTAAAGAAGCTCTCCAACATAGCTATAAACGGCCACTTCAGACTACTGTAATTCAAAATGTACCAACCAGATGTATGTGAGCCACAGAAACCTGCACTAAACTTCGCTACAGACTTTTCACCAATAAAAATATTTGATACCTCTAAAGTCCCACATAAAAATGGATCGGCGGGAGTCTTACAGCTAATTTCAGCTTTTGGCTCGCTATTGTGATGCGGCACACTCTAAATCTGAATTAGTGGATATTCACTGATTCACGCTGATGGATGGAGCTGTTTCAACAATTTGAATCAGTGAATATAGTCACTATTCTATTAGTGAATATTCACTGGTTTTCTTTAAGAGTGCCAACTTCTCACAAGTGAATCATTGAATATCCACAGTTTTTCCAAAAGTTTTCATAGAACAGATTTTCTTATTGAATATACAAAATTTACTGGAAAATCTGTGGATGTTCACTATTTAACTTGTGGAATGTTTGCACTCTTTATCGGAATCAGTTAATAGTCACCGATTTCGCAGTGGTTTCTCACTGATTCATTTTGTTGAAACTGCTCCATCCATCGGCGTGAATAAAAGAATATTCACTAATTCAGATTTAGAGTGCATTTAATGCGCGCTTGAAGGTAGCACTTATAGCTCCGTCACTTCCGAACCTCTGATGCGCTGATAAGCAGCGCCCTTCAGGCTGCTTAAGTGCGTTAGTACCAACATTTTATATTTTTACGAAATAGTAATAGTAGGGCCATGAACATTTCGCGAACAGAGTTTGGCTCCAGTTTTCTTCAGTGTCTTACGTGTAGATCTGCAGTTCTGTTTCATAGTCAGTGATTGGATGATTTAACTGTCACGTGTCTTGGGGTTCTACCATAGCCAAGAAGTAGAAGGCCGCGGCCTTAGATCTGGCAACACTGCCAGAAAGGGTTATGTTAACGCTTCAGTGTCTCGCCAGCGGCAGTGGCTTCTGATTCGCCAATGTGTAGGGCCGAATAACGAATCAGTACAGTCATTGCTTTTGGAGAGCTAAAAGATGTGTTTAAATTACCCTTTCTGGCAGGGTTGCCAGATCTAAGGCAGCGGTTTCTACTAAAGATGGCTATGGTTATCCCCACAAATTATAGACGTGTGGTGTTGCAGTTACCTTATTCTGATTGGAGCAATCTAAAGAGAGACATTACTTCACAAAGACACGTAGCCAATAACTGTTAGTCAGAGCTGCAGATGTGTACGTAAAGCAGTGAAACAAACTGTGGCAAAATTCTTTTCTCGAAAAGTTCATGGCCTTAAGTTTTAGTTTTGTTGACGATACTTAAGAGTGCCGTTTCCTCTTACGAAACAGTTTCAACTCGCATACTTTTCTCATAACGGTGCGTCAAATTCAAAATTTGCACGTTACGCTGCCATGCTAATTGTGAAAATTATCTGGGTTCCATAAACACATTAATTCACAGTGAAATTTCATGCCACGAGTTACGTAACCTAATAGTAGAAAAACTCACAGCGCGAACAATTTGTGTACTTCGTAATAATAGTTCGATTTGCAAAAAAAAAAAAAAAAAAAAAAAAAAATCGTGTACTTTTGCGATGTTTTCTTGATGATTCAAAATATTACTTTTAAGGTTTATAAATGTTACCTTACGTAGGCCATGACATATTTATTCACTGTGAATTATATCATTTACGTACATACGTCAATTGGTTTTCAACTATTTGTATGGCATCGTAACATGCAAATATTAACTTTGACTCTCCAATGTGATAAAACTATGGGAGCTAGAATTATTATTTCGTAAAAGAAAAATGATCTCGCAAGTACCATCTACAAAACTAACACAATCTTATGAAAATATTAGATTATGATTTTATACAACTTGAAAACCCTTAAAGGCGTCGTATACAGAAAGTTCCGGCCCTTGATGGAGTCGAAGAAATGGACACTACTCGGGCACAGAATATTTAGGAATACAGAAGTGAAATAGTCGGCAGGAAGGCGAACTCAGTCACACACGCCAGCAAAATGGCTTCCCTGGCCAGCAACATGGCGGAAACACCTACTGCCAATCAGCGTGAGACAGCTGCTCTGCTAGTCGGCAGCCAGGCCAATAGGAAACCTGTAGTAACATGCAGGAGCCAAACAGACACGGG
>PNEQ01091226.1:18213-75417 GCA_003012365.1 Medauroidea extradentata | reverse complement strand
CTCGGGTGAAATACTCGGAATCGTGCAGGTAATCTATGCCTACTCTCATTAGCAAATGCAAGCCCGGAGGTTTTAAATCCATCACGAATGCAAACAGAGCATGACTGTAAGTTGTTCTCCCTGCCACGGCTATGGTACCCCGCCTGGCTGACAAATGACTATCGCGATAGGCGCAATAAACACAGCGACAGCCCAGGCCACGGCACTGCGCGTATTCCTCGGCGAGTTTCACGGCGAAGTTGGCGAGGAAAAGCTCTCCTCGGGGTAAATCTCGCTCCACTACGATAATCGACAAGGGAGGGTTGTACTTCACGCCACCGACGACTAGGCAATACGACTTCTGATTTGATGGCCAGGTCAGGACAATTTTCCCGTCGTATTTGCGTTACTCTTACAACGTTCGTGCCTCCATGCTTGCTGGCCGCGTTACTAGGGACTGGACATTTTCGAGAATTCAAAGACCTGCAGGTTAGAATCCACTGTACTATGCATACTAGAGCTCCGACCATTTGTCCACTAGCTGCTACTCATTGGAACAGCAGACAGTGAACGAATAGACGGGGCTTGAGTATGCTTAGTACAATGGAGCCTACAGGTAATTGAATTCGAGAAATTTTCCAGTCCCTACGCATTACGTATATTGGTTGTCACAGTTCGTGTTCAGGCTATTGGAGTAAAATATTGTTGTAATTTAGAATATTGACTAATATCGTAAAGCGACACACATATGTTACTTCAATAACATAACCAAATTATATTTATTATTTACTGTAAAAATGTCAAACTACTTAGAATGAAATCTGATTTACAGGATGTCCGAAAAGTCTTTCCCTAATTACAAACATCAATAATATCCGCTAGAAGCAAGTTAAAAATGTGGAACTGGTGCGAAAGTGTTTAGAAACCCACCCAAATTATTTTCAACTGAAAATCACATCAGTAAACCTTCATATGAGCTCCCTTCGTAGCACCTAGCACATATATTCGATAGTCAATTTCTGTCCACACATTATCCAACATACCGGAGGGATCGATGCAATGACTGGTTATCCGTTGTCGCAGGGTTGCAAGATATGGTACAAGTGTTGGGTACGCCTCATCCTTAGGGACCCTGGTTTTTCGCGAAAAGAATTTTTCCCTGCTTTGTTTCAGTGCCTTACGTGCACGCCTGCAGTTCTGCTACGTGGTCGGTGATTGGGTATTTTAACTCTACCGAGCATTGGGATTCTACCGGCAAATCCCAGCCGTGAGGTGTTGCGCCGACTTTGTTGTAATTGGCTCAGACAAATGATATACAGCTCTTCACATAGACACGCTGCCAATAAACATGAAGCAGAATTACAGATGTGCATTTAAGGCACTGAAGCAAAGTGGGCAAAAGTTTTTTCGAGAAAAACCAGGGTCCCTCCTCATCCTTGACACAACCACACAAATGGAGGTCCGTGCCTATCTTGAAACGACCTTTCCTCGACGATGGATCGGTCGTGATGTACCAATGGTTTTGCTAAGTCATTGCATCGATCCTTCCAGTGATGTTGGATAATGTGTGGACGGAAACTGATATCGACTGGATGTGCTACGTGCTACCAAGGGTGGTCATGTAGAGTTTTACTGATGTGTTTTCCAGTTAGAAAAAAAAATTGGAGAATATTTAAACACTTTTGCTACAGTTCCACATTTTTAACTTGCTTCTACACTCTAAATCTGAATTAGTAAATATTCACTGATTCACGCCGATGGATGGAGCAGTTTCAACAAATTGAATCAGTGAGACACCACTGTGATATCGATGACTATTCACTGATTCCGATAAAGAGTGCCAATATTGCACGACTTAATTAGTGAATATCCACAGATTTCCCAGTAATTTTTCATATGTTCATTAAGTGAAAACTGTTCTTTGAAAACAACTGGAAAATATTGTGAATATTCGCTGATTCACTTGTAAGATGTTGACACTCTTAAAGGAAATCAGTGAATATTCACTAATTAAACAGGGACTATTTTCATTGATTCAAATTGTTGAAACGGCTCCATACGTCAGCGTGACTCAGTGAATATTCACTAATTCAGATTTAGAGTGTAGTGGATATTAATATTTTTTTTAATCAGGGAAAGACTTTTCGGTCACCCTGTAGTTAAGTAATAATAAAATATGTAAGAAAAAATGTACATTTATTATGTATGAAAAGCTTAAAGCATGACTATGTGTGAAGAAATGTGCATTACAAGAATGTGTCTATATATATATATATATATATATATATATATATATATATATATATATATATATATATATATACACACATATTCGTATGTGATTGTTAAAAAATGGTTTTAAATGCATGGAGATGATTCGTACCCGAAAAGAAATGTAAAAAAAAAAAAAAACTGCCTAGTCAAACGAGACTTCGAAAATAATCTGATTACGAGATGACAGTTGTGTGCTGGGGTAGGGTTCTTGGGTTTATTGCGAGAAAAACGGTACATACAAAACGCCTGCAGACTCCGTGACGCGACGTCTCCAGCGACACGACAAGTAGTCCGCGTCGCCATGTCGCTGCAAGCAGGGCGTAACACAAGCCATTTAAATTTTCAGTCGCTGCACTTGTGCACCGGAGAAAAAAGAGACGTGATTTGTGGTGTGATTTGCAGAAGTCGTCGGGTGCCTTGTGAAGTAGGCACGGCTTGCATGTGTTGTGATACAGGACGCGGGCGCTTTCAGAAATGTAGCACTAGTGTCGCGCTGTTCAGAAGCAGGGTGCTTTCAAGTTTAAACAATATTGATAGCGGCAATTGTATTCTTGAGACTTTTGTGAGGATTTTATAAGATCTTACACACATTTTCCGAACTCCCACTGCAGAGAACGAGGTGTAGGCTACGTTGTATCATAATTAAGGAGGGAGAGAAATAAAAATGGTATATTTAATGGTTTGAGGTACTTGAGTACTGATTTCACCTTCTTTTAATCGTCTAGAGGAAAACAATAATTTCTAGCAAAATAATTTAGTTTTTGAAAAACAAAACTCTTTTGGTGATGTTATACAATATCTACACGAAAATCGATTCAAATTTTATTTCACATACCTCGAGTCATTAGTAATATCCATCTCAGTGTTTACGCTATTAAAGAACCATACTAATTTTAATAATGACCTTTGAAGTTGTAAAAATATGTTCTCATGCAATTAATTCAAACAACTTAATTTCAAAAACTTCAGAATACACGTAATGAAACTTAACATGTGTTGATAAATTAAATGTGCTCTGTACCAGAATTTTAAAACGAAAGTACATAGCACGGGCCAATCCCTTTAAGCTGTAGATTTGATTTTCTATTTATATTGGTAAATATTTATTTTAAACTATTTTATACCATATCGAGTAAGGTATGCGTGATTAGGGATAGTGGAAAAACTGGCAAGAAACTTACGTCCCTCAGTAGTTTAATAAACAGCTACCACCGCCGTGTATGATATGCCTACGGTTATGCAGTAGTTTAATTAAATAAATCACAAATATTCTGTATCGGCGCACTAGAGTTATCTTTGGCCCAGTGAAATGGGACACACCAATAAAGACGAAACTAGGAAGATATGGATATGATTTGAGACGATGGTTTATCGCAGAAAAACTTGACTGTTTGCTGGGAGCAGCCTTCGCTTGTACGTGGCGCTGTTGCCCTGTTTGACTGAGCCAATAAGAATCCCGCTATTTTTAGGACCACGAACTTTTCGCTACAAGAATGTTGCCCTAGTTTGTTTCCGTGCCTTAGGTTCACATCTGCAGCTCTGCTTCATTGTTATTGGCAGCGTATCTGTATCCCAATTACTGCGCCAATCACATTTAAGACTACTGCTACACCACACGTCTGTGACTTACGGGTAGACCCTCAAGACACGAGAGAGTTAAAATGTCCAATCACGGGCTATGAAGCAGAACTTCACATGTGCACAGGCACTGAGACAAACTGTGGCAAAATTATTTTCGCGGGAAGTTCGTCGCCTCTAGCTATTATCTCAACTGTATGCCAGTCATTGGTCTGTAGGCAGCTACGCTGTGTCATATGTATGTCTCCCAATCATGCAATTTGCAAGAAACTGCTGTATTTTTAAGGGTATGTTGGAAAAATATTATTGCTCTATACCATCATCTCTAGATTAACTCAGCGGGTTCAACCCGGATTTTTCGCATGTGGGAAATTCGGCGGACATTGTCATTGGCCGGCGGGATTTCTCGGGAATCTCCGGTATCCCCCGCCTTCCTCATTCCGTCATTTCTCCATTGTAGGGCTTCATTTCATGTCATCCGTCTTGATGTGCAGATACCTACGGGCGACCAGTCGAAAATCTGCACTCGTGGTACGATATAACAGTAACATTTTCCTGCCATGAATGTGTCCTTATGCATGCTAATTTGCTTGTGAACCACTTCCGTATCTCGGTTCCTGCGGTGCGTCTAATTTCAGGTTGCCGGCTTGTCGTACAAGAACTAGTCCCATCTAACGCGCAACAGCGTGCGAAGAGACGGACGATATCTCGCATCTAGAGCGTCTTGGTCGTGCCCCTGCATGGCGTAGCACGTATATGCATACAACAAGAAAACATCACGCTGCAGTAGATTACATCATGCGGGGGAATGCGGTGAAATTGATGCTAATTTTGCTCTTGCTTGCTTCACCATATCGGGACTTTTTAACTCTTTCAGTCACAGTGTCCGATAGAGAGAACGTTGCTCAGAAACAGGGTGGTTATAACTGCCCTCGAGGTCACCAGCGTTTAGTAGTGAACTACCCACTCATTTTGTCTGTGAAACATTTACTTAGGTTGATACAAACATACGGCCTATAACATCGAGCACAACACACATTCGTCAATGGTTACAGTGTCTAGTGAGATTCACAGCTGTGGAGGTTCAGTTTAGTTATAAAATTCGTTTTTTTTTTTTTTGCAACTACTACAGCAGTATATTGTTTTGTGACTGAAAGGGAATAGTTATAAAACGGAAAAATTCGCGTGTTCACTGATCTGTAGGATAGTCACCAATGTTTACTGAAGTAGACAACATCTGTTAATAATTATCCGCTTTTTGATACAGTGGTATGGGGCGCATTAATGTATGTTTACATTATTGGCTCAGAGACTTCCAGGGGATGCCAAATGAGTGAAGAGCCAATTCCGAAAGTGACACGAACTTATAGTTGTTGCAATTCCAGCGTGTGCGTAAAAGAAAACGCGAATTTTTTCAGGTCCCTAGATATAGTCATCCCAGTGATGTGAAGGGAAAGGAATATTTCGCAAGGTCAATGACTTTCATGATAGAGTCCACTGTTGTGGGTATACTTTTCGTCTCCTACCAAGTCAATCCGGGTTCGATTCCCGGCGAGGTCAGTCCCCGGATTTTCGCATGTGGAAAACGAGCACAGACCGTGTCGCTATTCGGCGGGTTTTCTCGGGAATATTCCGTTTCCCCCGCCTCTTCATTCTAGCGCTGCCCCATACTCTCGTCATGTCACCCTTAAAGAACTCTGAAGACCTAGATGTTAAGACCATGATCTTTCATTTCGAAGTGATTTCGAAAATATTTTTTGAAACACAACCTGATACATACATCAAAAATGTATTCTGGCAGTTTTAACACTTATATATTATTGTTTGCATCTGAATTTTTCTGTTGCAATACACCAAACAGATTTGTAGATTCCCCCCCCCCCCCTAAAATACCACAAATTTTGTTGCGAAAGTAAGCCAAAATTAAACAAAATAATTTTTTCTGACAAACTATACACTATTTAAAAAAAACGCTCTATGCGAATTGTGCATTGTATTACTGTTAACATTCAAAATTTTTTCAAAGCATTTGGTTTAAAAATAATTTAGATATTTGCAATTATCTGAAGTAAATGAAATGTCGTGGCCTTAAGTGCCGACCAAAATCTCTTCACTTACCGGGCCATTTATCCATTAGTAGCTCCCCGCAGAAACATCAGATAATGAGCGAATATACGGGGCTTGTTATTGCATAGTCAGGGGCGTCTTTAAGGGAGGGCAAGGGGGGGGAGCAAATTCCCCCCGTCATGGATATAGAAGGACGTGTATTTTGTCTATTTTGTTATTTAAATAATACTAACATAAAACTGAAGTTTTGTTATCAATTTCTAATTTATACATGCTTAATTAATAAAAAATATGCAACAAGGTCACTGTCACCAAAAAAAACATGCATCTCCCTCCCTCCAAGAAAAACCTGAAATGACGCCTCTGTGCATAGTTATGTGGAATCTACCATGCATGTCACTGAACTCGCGATATTTCCTTATACCTAGTTAAAAACACAGTGTAGGAGATTTCACCATGACAAAAAGTTAACATTGTCGGCAACAATAAAATTTATTTTAAGCTCTTCGAAAGTGCTGAAGTGATTACTATAACTTTAGCTGCATTCATTACAAATCACGACGGTATGCGACAGAGACGTCAACAAAATTTTATCGTACTGAGAACATTTCGTACTTACTTATTTTTTATTTTCTCGTACGTTAAAGCGATAGTTATAACTTGCCGTCACAAATTGCGTAATCGCCACAAAGCCTGTTCAAGTACCGGGTATCCAGGAGCTGTTAGTTGTCTAGGAGCAGCTATTAACAGCATGGAGCTTATTGTGGGCGTGTTAATATGCTGAGATAATATGCATTTTATTTTATCCACGTAAGCGGTTTGAATCGTCGCTTCAATCCAGCTGGCAACGAGTTAATGAGACACACGTAGTATATATAGTATGTGCATCAGCACTCGTTTTGAACGATGATGTAAACATACCCAGAAGAGTACCACACCAGCGAGGCAACAAATATATGACAACTACAATTGGAATGCGAGCCAGACAGGCAACATTACAAAACATACTCTTACGGTAGTCGAAACGGTGTCGCCATCACCACTGATATTTACTGTTTATCTGTTAACAACGTGTATTGCAGGATATTACGGATCCTCCTTATTTCAGTATACGGTATTCCCTGTAGAAAAGCATTTCCATGGCCATCAACAGTTAATATATTTTATTGTGTCATCAGTAGAGATGATGGTATATCGCGAAAATTATTTATGCCAACATACCATTGAAAACACTGCAGTATCTTGAAACGCGTATTATTGGGTGAGACACAACGTAGCTGTCTGAGGGCATCAAATATTACGATATCGGGATTCTGATTGGCTCTGTCTAATAGGGCAACAGCTCTACGTACAAGCGAAAGCCAGTAATTTTCTGATAAGCTGAACGTACGTTGAAATCCAGCAAACAGTCAAGTTTTCCCACGATAAATCATCATCTCTAGTCATCAGATGTTAAATTGTCGGGAAAGTAAAATTAATACGATATGTTTATAACTGTCTTGATGAATTGTATAAATACCAATAATTTGAGAAAACGTAAAATTGGCTCAAAATACATACTAATTCGCATTTTTTAAAAATAATTATCAGGGCAGTTATTTTGTATTAACTAGATTACCTTGTATATATATACAATAGGACCACATATACTAAAACCAACACTATGGGAAATCGAAGTTTAAGCTTAAAATGGTTATAAAAAATCAGAACACAATATTTGTACACAGTTTATTTTTAATTTCCATTAAATATATAGTACTGTTACTGTGGTTAGTTCAAATAAATGCTTAGGTCTATTGTTAATTTTTTCTAGCACTAACGGCTCTTTTTTAAAAACATATTATCAACTAACTACATTTCGATTGATGTGGATGTAAGTTCTGCACATATACATTTACGTTTATGGAAATTTGATGAACCAATGTGCAAATTTAATACTTGTACAATATAATTTACAATAAATAACTAAATATTTTACTCTGTGACATTTTACAATCCGTTACAGTTTTTACTATTAATATTCGAACATAACATCTCTGGGCAGAATATTTACACTTTGACCCCTACTTACTAAGACACGTTAAATTTTAAACGAAGTGATATTTTGGTTGGTTGTTCATTATTAATCTCGTTCTAAATTAAATAAGTAATTATTTCATGAGTACAATTGCAGATCACAAACATCCTAGTTTATACTGACAACATGTAAGAATATTTGAAACAATTTAACAAAATGTTCTATCCCGAATCAGATGGATCCACCTTGAAATTCTCGTTTTATTTTTGTAGTACAGCTAAACGGCTGTTTTTTTTTTATAATTCCATTTTCCCAATTAAATAGCAGATATTTTTTTGCCTCAACTGTACCTTGTGCGGGGAGGTGTATACACGGTTCAGTTGTGTTATAGAAGATCTGCCTCTTGTCACTTTTCGAGTGAGGATCGTTTTACATGTTCCTTCAAATCTTGTTCAAAACTTGTCTTGTAGGAAAACTGGAAAGGCTTATGTTTTTCTATATTTATTTTTAGTATATTTTGCCACGAAACTTTTACTTGTCAGTATACATCGAAAATTTGTTTTGGAGAACAATGAGAGCGTGTTGAAATCCATGAAATCTTTTGTATCCATCCCGTTACTTTCAATGGATCGTGTCTCTTTTTGGCCATTTGGATGACAGTCAATTACTATGCAGGTACAGAAATGCTTTAGTTTCATTTATTTGGTTTTTGTGTCGTGCGATTATTTGGAATATCATTTAGTTTTCGCCCAATTTTTTTTTTTTAATTTTAGAATGGAACTTTTTGTAACTACAGTTGTCTGAAGAATTCTTTGTATAGAATTACAAGTGGTTTTCATAAAATAATTTTTTTAAAAATAACATTTGTATTTCTACGTAAGGTTCGCACGCTTTTTATATAATTTTCTTTGTAGAAAAGTGTGATAACCGTTTACATTGAGTTTGTCTAGTAGGGTTGTAGGAAGTGTTAACGCCTTCCATGGGATAGAGTAGCACGCCCATATCTAAATGTTTCCGACTCCGCCCTGCTCATTACGGCCGCAGTTTCTCAAACGAGACCATATTTATGAGCTGCTTGTTCAGTCGCAGCTGGACTCGTGATACAAGATACGTTCATCAGATAAGTACATGTTAGCACTTTTCAACACTTCAGCTGAGAGTGCAGCCCTAGTGATTGATCACGATGGTAGATCTGACGTGGTGATGTGAACTGATAGTAATGTTACAAGTGCTTGTTTTGTGGCCGCAACAAATTTAGATGCCATAGAGAATATACACAGCATCGTATGTTGGAACAACTACGGTAAAACACGCGATAATATGAACAGCACCTTTTCTTTTTCGGCAAAATTCTCGAGTTAACCGTAGCCCAGCAACACCGTTTCGATTTAGGTTAACCTTAAAAACTCTAAATCAGAATTTGGGAATATTAATAAATTTTCTAGTGGTTTTCACAGATTAAGAATGGAATAGTTTCAATAATTGAATCAGTGAAAACCATTGAAAAATCTGAGAACATTGTGGCATGTTGGCACTGTATATAGGAATCAGTGAATTACCACATATTTGCCTTTGTTTTTCCACAGATTTAAATAGTCGAATCTGCTAATTTTGGGTTCTAATTTGGGTAACTAATTTTTATTTAGAATTAAACACTATTAAAAAAAGGCATTCTTTTGTGACTTCCGTTGCTTGGATCAGCAGGTCAGCGTGATAGGATACTTCCGAGAGCAATAAATTATTACGACGGAAGAGTTCGTTTGCATATTGGTGTATTGCAAAAGAAAGATAGAATTATCGGTTACTCGAAACATAGTTCAGGTGGTTTTTCAAATAGAAAAACCGTGTTCCAAATAATCGAATCATTTAAAGGAGAAATATACTAAAAATTATTTATTTTGTTAAATATCTCAATTATTTTATTTGATGGTTTATCATGGGAAAACTTGACTGTTTTCTTGGTACAACGTACGCTCAGCTTACCAAAAGCTCACTGGCTTTTCCCTGTACGTGAAGCTGTTACCCTATTATATATATATATATATATATATATATATATATATATATATATATACACACACAATTTAGCCAATAATAATCTAGCTATTGTAATATTTGGTGCCTGTTATTGGTCTGCGGACAGTTACGTTGTGCCAAGCGTATATCGCCCAACCATACATGTTGAAAGAAATTGCAGTGTTTTCAATAGTATGTTGGCATAAACAAATTTTCGCGATATATAATCATCTCTACCTACTATTTACCTTTAATATTAAAGGTTTTTAATAGCCAATTAAATATACAGCATGTCTTCAACAGTCTCATTTCGTCTAATTTTGTTTACTATAGATACTGTTAGTATCTGCATTATCATTATTTAAGAAAAAATTATAATTAAATCATTTCAATCATATATTACGTTGACGATAGACAGTTTACTTAAGGCTTAGTAATTACGTTAAGTATTCCTGCACGTAATGAATGATAGCTATACTCTGAATTTCCGAATTGAACAACAAAAATTATTCACAAATATACGACTAAATGTAAGATTGTGTTATTCTTTTTCTGAAGAGTTGTGTTTACAGAAGAATTAAGTATAAAGTAAACATACCTGTCGGGAAATTTAAACGTACCGGTACGTATTTAATCGTCATTTAAGGCTCAACGGTATGTATCGTAAGGAAATACAGCGGTTCTAACATATTATTTATGTTAATATTTTTTTATTTGTATCCTTCGTACGCTAAAAGCAACCGCAAATAAAAATTACGCCAAAAATTAATTGAGTTTATTGTGTCAAACTAAATTATATACGCTTACGTTTTAACCTTGTTTTCGAGAAGCTATAGCCGATCCTGATACTTTGTAATAGAATAAAATTTGGCTCGGTATTGATTTGAATTTCAGGAGAAAGTGAGGGAAGGGATGTTAAGATGTATGGATGAATGGTACAGTGAATGGTTGGGTGGGTGGTATTAGGATGGAAATGCGATAATGTATTGTAATGAAAAGGTATTAGATTGGATTAGTATCGGACTGGGATGGCATTGAGGTAGGATTTATTAGGTGAGACGGAATGGGATTAGGATGAAATTAGACTGAGACTGGACTGGGATGAGATTCTGCTAGGATGGGATTGATTTTTATTGATGGATATAGTCATGTGCCAAAAATATGTTCTACAATATACATATTTACTGTGCATTTAGAAAATTAGGCAAGATTGTAAAAGTACCATAATATAAGTACTTACAGTGTCAGGTCGGATTGTGGCAGCCTATACTTGATGCCTGAATAAATACACGTAATTCGTCTATAAAGACGTACTCTCTCTCTCTCTCTACACACACACTTATATATATATATATATATATATATATATATATATATATATATAATATATATATATATGCCTTACGTATTATATAGAGCATGTACAGCGAGTTTATCTCTAACACTAGATGATGAAATAGAGGGAAATTGACAGGTTTATGGGTGTGTTTTATTAACGAAGACATTTCTCAATGAGTTTATTTTGCTGAAAGTATTATCTTGCAATGTGATATATTTATAAGTAATTTATTAAAAAATGAATGAATCCCTGTTTATAGCACAGAGATTGCGAGCTTCATAGTCAGAGTTCTGCTTCCAAGAAAATCCTGCAGTTTTACTACTGAACGTGTTTCTATGGGTATAAGAATTGGTCAAACAACGTTAGATTTTCGACGCGGTTTCCAGCAAGTTCTTTGACTCGCTGGTGCGATCGCTGTTGTCGCTGGGTATTGACAGAGAGAGAGAGAGAGAGAGAGAGAGAGCTCTAGCAGGAAGTCAGAGAACTATCAAAGCCACCAGCAGGTGCAGGAGAACAGTTGATTTACGATTAATAACTATAGACGTGCTAAACTCTTCTTATTTACAGGCAGCAGACTAGTCTCCAAATAGCTATAGGTTTATTGAACTTTTCTCATTGGCCAACAATGTCGTGGCTTTCCACGGAGAATGTTTCGACGATAGTGTGGCCAACCTTCTGCGAAGAGGTCACACGCGTAAATGACAACACAGAGTTGTGGGCGACCGCCACACAGCCTAAAATTCTTCATCTTAAATCTCTCTCTTTCACTCTATTCAGTCTAAAGTACTTCAAACTAAAGTTGTTCAGTCTAAAGTCACTCAATCTAAACTCGTTTAGCATAATGTCGTACAGCCCAAAATCGCATAGCCTGAAGGTATTCAGCCTAAAATGTGTAAGTTTTAGTTTGTAAGTATTTGACTGCTGTAAATATACGCCTTTTCTTGTTCGTTGCCATCTAAATCACAGACTGTGCTCTTGTGTGTTCGAGATAAAGAAGTTTGGTCCGTCACCAAATAATAAAGTGAATTTTGCAGAAGCGAGTGTACAGCGCTCTAGTGTCGAGTCATAGAAGAAGGGAAGTCCTCTGGCCCAATATACGAGCGGGGCAAAGTTTGGATAGTTAGAGAAGATGGTATAACGCGACAATGCTTTGTGTCAGCACATACCCTTGAAAACACTGTACTTTCTTGCAACATATAGGCTATAATTGGCCGATGTACGTCTGACACAACGCAGCTGTCTGCATACCAATAACTGGGGACCCTGGTTTTTCGCGAAAAGAATTTTGCCCCACTTTGTTTCCGTGCCTTACGTGCACATCTGCAGTTCTACTTCGTGGTCAGTGATTGGATATTTTAACTGTCATGAGCTTTGAGATTCTACCGGCAAGTCACAGACGTGAGGTGTTGCAGGAACGTCATTGTAATTGGCTCAGTTAAATTATACATGGCTCTTCCCATAGACACGCCGCCAATAACCACGAAGAAGAATTGTAGATGAGCACGTCAGGCAATGAAACAAATTGGGGAAAAATTCTTTTCGCGAAAATCAGAGGTCCCTACCAATAACTGGCATCAAATATTACAACAACGGCATTCTTAATGGCTTAGTCAAATAGGGTAACAGCTTCACGTTCAAGTGAATGCCAGTACTCTATTGGTGAGCTGAACGTGCGTTGAAATCCAGCAAACAGTCAAGTTTTCCCACGATAAAGCATCATATCAGTTAGCGACTTCTACAACTAGACATATGAATTGATTTTACTTACTCTGGTAATCGTATACGTAAGTGTACCAGAATTCTGGAACGAGTGGCCTCTTGGCAGTGTGGGATGGTAGTTGTTCGAGCTTTCTCGTTTTTCAAGACCTAGTCCGTGTTGCGGTATTTTCCGGGTTCGTTGGGCCAATGAGGGGGAGTGGGACGTGGAAGGAGGGGAAGGGGGCGACAGACGCGACCGGTATGTTCCGGAGTCTGGTCTGGACCACCCTCTTGCTAGTGACGTTCCTGGGAGCGAGCTCCTCCCCCCCCCCTCGAGTGGCTCAGCGCTAAATTACTATACAAATTTTCTCGTAACTGCAGTTCGTGTGCTTCTACTTTCGACAATCGCGCGTATACACGTGAGAATCGTGAAATGTAGGTGGTAGGTAGAACTACTGATTTTTGGTGAAAAGTGTTTGCACTAACGAGTTTCACATCCTTATGGGCACGTATGCAGATCTGCTCCATGGAGAGTGATTGGATAATTTTAAATCTCAGCGTCTTATTGCTAGGGACCCTTGATTTTCGCGAAAAGAATTTTGCCCCAATTTGTTTCAGAGACTTACGTGCACATCGGTAGTTCTGCTTCATGATTATTGGCAGCGTGTATGTGTGAAGAGCCGTATCTCATTTGACTGAGCCAATTACAATAACTTTCCTGCAACACCACACGTCTGTGATTTGCCGGTAGAATCCCAAAGCTCGCGACAGTTAAAATATCCAATCACTGACCACGAAGGATAACCGCAGATGAGCACTTAAGGCACCAAAACAAAGTGGGGAAAAATTCTTTTCGCCAAAAACAGGCGTTCGTACAAATGGATCTATCAGAAAAACACGTACGTATATAATCGCACTGAACTTGTACAGATATGCACAGCCAAATGAAACAGACACTCCAATAACATTGAAGCGCAGGTGCAGATGTGCACGGGAGGAAACGAAACAAGTTGCTGCTAAATTATTTTCGCCAAAAATTAGTGTCTGTAGTGGAGTTCACGGGGTTTTTTCCTTATCGAACTTGCAGACACGGAGTTTAAAAAGAATAGCCACTGTTAAAAAAATTGCTTATTACTGAATTAGTTTTTGATGTAAATGTTTCATAATAACATTATTTTAAGTGAAATTACTTGAGGACTATTGCTAAAGAAAGATGTAGGCCTGCCCGACAACTTATATTCTCTCGAAAATATTTTTTTGAGTAGTTCAGTGTTACATTGTAGTTGTTAAGTATTAAACACAAATAATAGGATGGTAATTAATTTTTGCACTAACTACCTTAGAGTATTCACGGAGAGTGTACTATATTTAAAATAGCTGTTATTTTCGTCCGTTGTGAAGTAATTACTTCAACATCCTGTCACCCATTGAAGGCCGCGATCCATCATTTCTACTGCTTTTTCAATAATTATTTTTTAAATCCTAAACTAGAGCAGATTTCGAAAAACTGCTGTACAGTTTTGTTTAAAACGGTGGACATTATGTTAACTAATTATTTCAAGACAAACTACGCAATAGTTTAAGCTAATCATGCATTTGAACAAATTTTCATTAATCAACCAATTTACCAAATCTATACATTTAATTGTCTAGTAAAAATCAGACCACATAGAAAGAAAAATTTTAAACGAAACTATGCAGCTGTTTTTCTATATCTGCTCTCGTTTAGGAATAAAAAGAAATATTATCGTGAAAGAGGTCGAAATACTGGAACATGGTCTATACGAGCTACGAACTATGAACCGTTAAGGGGCCCACATCGTTGCCATAAAATCACACTGCAGCGTGTTTGAAGAAAACGTTTCACACCGAAACTAATACACATGTGTTCACGCCGTTTGTCTACGAAAAGAACACACACTTCAGACGACTGCCCTTAAGTACTTTCAAGGCAACACACGTATTAGAAATCCTCTTTTAGGGCACGTCAAAATGGGTTAAAACGGGGTTTTCAAGCTGCTATAGCGGAAAATATACTAACGTGATACATGTGAAACCACTTAAGGGCAGTCCATTAGACTTTAGTAAAGTGATTTCGTAAATAAAACAATAGGGTCACCACTTAAAGTCCCATAGGAAATTTGTTTTTTTCGCGAAGACTGCACGCCTTAAGCGTAGAGGCGACGCTCCGTTGTATGGCCCATACGACGTCGCCCTTAGCACCATACCTCATTCACACAAACACATGTGACACGAGGTGGGCCCCTTAACGCCTCGCCGACTAACAGCGACCAATGAGCTATTGGCTAGCTCCACGATTGCGGAGTTCAGCCCGCAACAATTCTGAATCTGTAGTAATGCCTTGCAGTCCATTCATTAGTGCATCAGTGCGAGCATGTGGACTTTGCGTTATTATCTGACAGAAGACTATACTCCAAGTAACTGTATGATCATCTGACTTCTGCTGTTGACCGACAGTTTTATGTGGCTCGCATGAAGGACTTTAACAACCAGTGGATAAAGAAATGCAAATTTCGTGTTATTTCGCGATACACAGAAAGAAATGTATTGTTGTAGGTACCATGCTTCTGGTAAAATAGGGAAAAAAGTCCTGTTTAGTTGTCGATACTATCTACATTGTTCCTACAACAACCTGTCTTATAGAAGTAACAATGCGAAATTTAAATGGAACAAAGAGAATCTGTATTTTACAGAACAAATTCTAACTTCTACAGAACAGATTGCTGTAGAAACAATCCAAATTGTTACTGACAACTAAATAGGACTGTTGTCCCTATTTTAACAGTAGTATGGTAACAGCAATAAAACTTTTCTTTCAGTGTAGGATAGAATTCACTGGCGTATATTTACACCCGAGAACACTCCCTGTGCCATCGTATCTCTGTATGCCTATACTGAAGATAGTGGACATTTCACAGCTAACCGTATTTTATTGGTTGAAGTGATAGATTTTGGCCAGCGCTTAGCATCTAAATTTAGCGCTGGTGAGGAGTGACGTGAGGTGAGTATGGAGTGACGACGAAATGAAGGGGATGGGGAAACGGGAGATCACCGAGAAAACCCGCCGACCAGCGGCATCGTCCGGCTCGATTCCCACATGCGAATATCCAGGGACCGACCCCGGCAGGAATCGAACCCGGATCGCCTTAGTGGGAGGCGAATGGTCTGACCATTCGGCCACCACTGCGCCATCATTGGTTGAAAAAGTCCTTCAATAGCATAAAGTTAAGAGTAAAAATTCACAGTATGTGTTGTAATACGGACCAATAACGACACGCAGTGTGATCGGTTGAGTACGAACCAAAGCGAACTATGCAGGCACCAATGCCTTAGTAATAATATAATGTCAGTCGTGATTACTCTGATTTTAAATGAATGCAGTGTATGATGTGTGTATCTGTTTCGTCCAGAAATTCAAATGGTTGGTTTCACCAAATCGTCCCAATACAAGTCTCAGCAAAGCCACAGACTAAATAGTAATACAGACGTGAAATGACGTGGCGGCTCGTTTGATATAGGCGAACTTGGCCGCTTATTGGCTGCCCGAGGCTGTAGACTCCAGCCCCGTGTCTGTTTGGCTCCTGCGTGTTACTACAGGTTTCCTATTGGCCTGGCTGCCGACTAGCAGAGCAGCTGCCTCACGCTAATTGGCAGTAGGTGTTTCCGCCATGTTGCTGGCCAGGGAAGCCATTTTGCTGGCGTGTGTGACTGAGTTCGCCTTCCTGCCGACTATTTCACTTCTGTATTCCTAAATATTCTATGGGAAAGCCGAGCATAAGTTTAAGTAAAGATTAATTAGGATTATGTGTTTCACCATGACAACAACTTAGTTAGGCCATACTCAGCTAGGCCTCGCTTAAAGATTGATGTGGAAAAAATAATCTGTTTGGTACTTCACGGTGGTTGTCACGTGATTTTAACGGCCAATCAGAATTCTTTATAAAACATAAGAAAAATTATATTATTTTGTTTACATTTAAGATTAGTTTCTTTCATTCAAATTTGGTGTAGCTGCACTGGTGTATCTGGTGTAGCGCAGCTGCACCAAAGATCTGTCTCAATGTATGCTGGTGTAGATATACCAGCGTCGTTGATGGAAACGACGTTTGGCGAATTTTGTGCCTCATACATCCACTGTGTATAAAATTGTATCATGAGTCTGAATAATAGACAAGAACGTTAGAGCAAAAGTGAAAAGGCACTAGCAAACAACTAAAATTAATATACGTTTGTCTCATGGGTGAATTTTAAATGTGTGGTGATTAGCTCATGGTAGCAACATAACCTCAACACTTAGTATTTCGTATGTAAGTTAAGGTGTTTTTTTACTTAATTTGAGTCTTATAATAGCACATAGGAATACTTTTTTGAAAATAGCATATTTATGTGAGAGAATATTTCCTTTGTTAGAGTAATGCCATTCAGTTGTTGCCAGAATTATACTTTATCGATCATTAGAGGTACGTTAATTTAGCGGATTCATCTGGCAGCAGCCCAGACTTGTCAGTCCTATACACCCACTGGCCACAATCGATTATCTATTGGCTTATAACCGTACAAGCAGGTAGCATGCAATAGCACTTCGCATTATTTCCTTATTTACTACTGGCTTGCAGTAGTCAAACGCGTTTAGTAACAGCCGTCAGCAAGTCACAGACATGACAATGAAGTATACGTAATTGGCGTTCAACCTGACCTGGAATGTATCTGCGAAATTTACGTACCTCTATCGATCATCTATATCATACAAGAAGCTCAGAATAAGTGTCCGTTTCAAAAATTATTTATATGTGCTATTACATGACACAAAATTCAATAAAATAAAGCTTACCTTAAATACTAAATGTGAAGTGTTGAGGTTATATTACTACCATATATTAACCACTACCCATATAAAAATTCTCCCCTAACATAGACAAACATACATTACTATTTGTAGTTCACTATTGCTATTCCACTTACGTCTACAAGAATTGTGAAAACATTCATCTCTCACACACTTTATTAACCAAATCACCATAAACGAAACGTGACTTATTTATACTTAGCACGCTCGTTTACTACACTACACCATGCACACACCTCATAGGCCTATAGACCAGGAGTAATATTTCTGCAAAAATTACACTGGCGTAGCTACATCGGTTTGAATGAAACTCAGTGTAATCACAACATGACTCATATCCTGTTGAATGAAACGAAGCTACTATTTCGTATATATATATATATATATATATATATATATATATATATATATATATATATATATATATATATTAATTGCTAGAAAACAGGAGTGTAGTTTAGGATATTTAGTTTTTAATATACACATACGAGCAGTATTTATTTTCATTCGAAATCTCACGAAGAAGTCGGTTTCATAAAATTGTTCAAACAAATCAGGCACTAGCTGAAATCTTCGTGGTCGTGGCAGACGTTCCACGCCGTCAGCAATATTTGAAATCTCGAAAACGTAGTTAATCTCCACATAGTACGCTTACAATTCTTCCATGGCATCCATTTTCTTTGTTTACATATGTTTTTAGGCTGTGCTTAAGAATTTAGGCCTCCGTTTTCGGGCGCCTAACTTCAGGCAAGGCTTAACGTATTTAAGCAGCACTTAAGTGTTGGTGATACGCTGTACCATGCTAGGCAGGCCTTACCTAACATTAAGTGATACTTAAATTTTAGGACGCGTTGGTGAAATCGGCCATAACAGTCGTACAGTTTTACTACCACTCAATAAAATGTTAATTTTATCTATAATTCTGAATGAAATGTGGTTTCTCTACATACAGTCATTTTAAAATTGGAGTAAGTTAGAATCAATGTGTTCATTTTGGAACATCCTGTAGGCCTACATTGGATCGATGTAGAGTATTTACGTCTCGTCGACAGTGAGGTGATTAGATACGGTGACACACAACTTGATACAATGATAGGAGCTGGGAGAGGAATCGGCCATGGCCTTTGTTAGGGAACCGCCCTAGAATTCGCTTGAAGCGATTTAGGGGAACAATGGAAAACAGAAATTAGGGTGGTAGGAGTTGGGAATCGAAACTGGGTCCTCCAGAATGTTAATTCAACGTGTTAACCTGTGTGTTGCTTCGGTTGGTAGAATTGAGGAATCACAGTATTTCAAGGTCAGGTTTACACACGCATTCTGTTAAGAAGGGCGTTCAAGAGGTCTAAAAACTCTTTTATGTCGTTAGTTTATTAAATACTGTGGTCATACTTTACGAAGTACTAGTGAAAGAAGTGCTCTAAAACTTAGTAACATTTATTTATTTGCGACTTATTTTTTACAGTGGCGAAGTAAAGGTGTAACAACCTTGTCTTACACTTAACCACTGTAAAAAATCAAAGAAAACAGGACATTAAAACTCATTGAGAAAATAATAACGAGAGAAGTAAATAACATATCAAATTACAATAAGCATGCGTATTACCATCTACAACATAAATTATTCTTTATAAATATTAAATTGAGACATAATACAAAATTGTGTTTTAAGTACGGAATATTTATGTATGAACAATTATGAAATAAATAGGAAAGATAGATAAACTGGAAATATTAGACTTGACAAAAAATAATAAAAGAACTGAAGCTATAATTTAAATAATAATTTCACAGGGAGACTCTGGGAAATACTAAAATATGTAGTATTCTAAGTAGTACATAGTAATGAATTATACTTATTAAAGTTAAATAACGTATGTTACAAATATTTTATCTTTTTAATATTGTTCAATACAAATGAAAATATTATTGAGCTATGCTGCCATCCGCGTCACACAACAAACGTTAAAGACATGATATATAATTTTGTGGAAGTTCACGAAGGGGTTTCCGTGTGCGTAGTTTTAAATTTAATGATAAAATTCAAAGTAAAAGTACAAATAGATTAAACGCAGATTAAAGGCGAACGAACTGTCACGGTATAAAGAAACATTTTCATGTTACTGTTATGACATGAAGAATCACTTGATATAGTGTACGCCATTGTGACTAGATTAAATTGCAGGCAATATTTCACCTTACTGTTCATATTTATGACTGGGAAGTATACACATTTTTTGTCGAGTTGGTTTGGATAATTTATCACAGTTTCAGTGTTATTAAGTCATTAAAAGTCGAAAAACAGCATATAATAAAAAGAAAAATTTTGGAACTTTAATGACTTTAAATTGCTCGCATCATCCGACGGCTGAAACAGCGGATCTGGCAACAGCGCGTAAACATGAGGCTGCGAGTTAACGGCCGTAAAACTACAACAGCTGAGAAAGCGTAGCACAAAAGACGGGAGTTGGGAAGAAAATATATAACAGTCTTCGCCAGCTCAGGTACGTACACCGTGGTAAAGTGGCGTTGCCGCGGAAACAATGCGAATATCAGCGGAAAGCCTTGCGCCGTGTACGCCCGTCTTCTCTGCTGAACAGTAATGTCGGTGCAGAGGGGAAAATTAGTCTCACGACAATGGAACCGAGCACACGGCCTAAGATCGCCGCATAATATCTCAGTGTTGCCACAGACTAAATAGTAATACAGACGTGAAATGGCGTGGCGGCTTGTTTGATACGGGCGAACTTGGCCGCTTATTGGCTGCCCGAGGTTGCTGATATCAGCCCCGTGTATGTTTTTGGCTCCTGCATGTTACGGCAGGTTTCCTATTGGCCTGGCTGCCGTCTAGCAGGGTAGCCGCCTTACGCTGATTGGCGGTAGGTGTCTCCGCCATCTTCCTGGCCAGGGAAGCCATTTTGCTGGCGTGTGTGGCTGAGTTCGCTGTCCTACCTGCTGTTTCACTTCTGTATGCCTAAATATTCTGTGGTGTTGCTTCACGTTTGTTTTCACGGCATTTGATGATCCACTATGTGAAGTAGCGAATAGTTGAGATACGTTACACATAACTCCAGGGGGTGGCCGTGCCTTTAAAACTGTATGGGACATACGCGAAGTTGCCTTTTTGTAACGACACATCATGGTGACTTCCTGTTCATTTAATTATCGTTACGTGACAAGTTAGTTATCAAGTCCCTGTTTCAAGCCGATAAGTAGTAAATCAATGTTATTAGTTGCATAGTTTATTTGCGTTAACATCTGAGGTATTATTATTAAAATATGAATAAACAAAAATATAAATAACCTCAAAAGGCCCCAGCGCCATGGTGTGACACCCAAAATAGCTGTTTAAATAAACGTTACAAGAAGCCATCTCCTGACTATTCTTACTCCCTTGCATAACTCCACCAAAGTTTCATAGTCACGTGTTTCGAGTATTTGACGCAATTCCTACTGAATTTTTTGGTACTTAAATAACATGAGGTGTCAATTTCACCTCATGTACAGTGCATTGTGGCAGGGTAAGTTTTCTCTGCCAAATGCTCAGGTATTTTCGACCATCAACAGTATTTAGATGGACCCCTTCAATGCTATTCAGGGTTTCTCAGGGTTTTAAGATTAAGCCAACATATATTTTACACGTTAAACAGTGGCGTATCGTGGTCGTGTACCAAGATATGCAATATAAGCTCCGACTATACACTTTGAGCATGTTGCCTCACTGTGTCTACTGGTCATATGCAATAAACATGTGTTGTGTAGACTGAGGTGTATTACTGGATAATACGTTCCTTGCCTCTTATATGCTACTGGAAGAAAGGTGTGTCTGCTCCTACAAGTCTAATGGTCCCACAGATAACTTAGTGTTGAGTATAGTCACTGCTTAGCACAGCATGCCTCAAAGATTTTTACAGAACTTTGTTTCAGTGACTTACGTGCACACCTGCATCTCTGCTTTGTGGTCAGTGATTGGATGTCTTAACATACAAAGCCTGGAGGTTAAACCCGCAAATCACAGACGTGATGCGTCACTGTTAACCACGTACTGATTGGCACAGTCAAATGAATAACGACTCTGCACAAAAACACTCTGCCAATAGCCATGAAGTTGAGCTGCAGGTGTACACATAAGACACTGAAACAAAGTGGAGCCAAAATCTTTTCGCGAAAACTACCGGGCCCTACACTGTAAAAAAAGTGAGTAATATTACTCATCATATGTATGGTAATATTCCCCATCCTTGAGAGGAAAATCTGATTTCCGAACATGTGAGGAAATTTTCGCAAGGTAGTATATTCGCCACACAAACCACTCAGAAGTTTCGCTCGCGCATTATGTCAAATTGTCCTAGAGGGCTTGCGCAAATACGTAATGAAAAATTACATTACCAGTTGAGTAACTTTCCTTGACACGTGTTGAGTAATTTTCCCTCACTTGTAGAGGTAATTAGCTTCCATTACATGTAGAGTAAATTTACCAAATTTTTTTTACAGTGTAGTTATGACTACTGTTTACATTTCTTTCACACCAATCGGCGATTTTCATCCGCTAACCACCGCTAATCCTCCTCGAGAGCAGAGTTAAGCGAAGTCACAGAATATTTAGGAATACAGAAGTGAAATCGCCGGTAGGAAGGCGAACTCAGCCACACACGCCAGCAAAATGGCTTCCCTGGCCAGCAACATGGCGGATACTCCTACCGTCAATCAGCATATGGTGGCTGCCCTGCTAGCCGGCAGCCAGGTCAATAGGAAACCCGCAGTAACACGCAGGAGCCGAACATACACCAACAGATTCGGGCAGCCAATGAGCGGCGAAGTTCGCCCGTATCAAATTAGCCGCCATGTCATTTCATGTCTGTATTACTATTTAGTCTGTGGCGAAGTGTTGTACGAGAAACTGCTTAGGTGAACATTTTGTCAAGTCTTAACTTTACTTGGGTTATATTTTGTACACCTGAAGCTTACATTTGGTCTTCCTCACATTGACCTTCGTGAGACTTTTTAAGCTCCTGTTTGCTTCGAGCAAACTTACGATCTCAGACTTCTGGACTGCCGCAAAGTCTAAAGTTATGTTCAACGTAGGGTGTCAGGGATTACCGTCTCATTAACAATGATGTAGTTTGATACGTTAACAATGGTGAAGAATTAAAAAACAGAGACGGGAGCGATGAAACGAATGTATGAGAAACCTAAATCAGGGTTACCGGACCGGTAATCGATCTCGCATCCTCTTGAATACGAGTTCGATGTTTTAACACAGTGCAGCCTCACACGGTACATACCGACGACGAACCATTTTGGTTTCGACGTGTTTTTATCAGGTCGTTTCCACATAAACATATTTGGCAATTTTTAATGTTAACTTTCATTCTCCGAATATTATTAATAGATTTTTCGCAATAAGAAGTTTTAATTTACCGCTATAAACTAAAGGAAAAAAAATCATGGCGAACCAATTTGGCTCTGATCGCCTTCTTAGGCAAGTGGCCTGGTTCAATGAATCAGATATGGTTGAGGATTCATTAATAAGGTCCTCAGGTTTAAATTAAATAATTTTTACACCAGAATGTTCAATTGCTTAGTTAACATCTACATCTTTGTTTCGCTGATACTGGCAGCGTGTCTTTGTGCAGAGGTGCTGTTTTGACTCAGCTAATCAGAATAAGGTTACTGAAATGTAATTAGAGATGATGGTTAGGGATGGTGAAAATTCGCGAATTCAATGACCTGCATGTCAGAATCAAATATTCTGTGCATACTCAAATTCCGACCGTTTGCCTACTAGCTGATATTCAGTGAAACAGTAGACAATGAACGAATAGACCGGGCTTGAGTATGCATAGGATATTTGACTCTAACATGCACGTCATTGAATTCGAGAAATTTCACCACCTCTAATGATGGTATATCACGAAAATGTTTTGTGCCAACGTACCCTTGAAACACATATGATTGGGTGATGTACATCTGCCACAACGTAGCTATCTGCAGACCAATAACAGGCATAAAATATTACAATAGCTGGATTCTCATAGGCTCAGTCAAATAGGGTAACAGCTCCACGTGCCAGTGAAAGCCAGTAATATTCTAGTAAGCTGGACGTACGTTGAAACCCAGCAAATAGTCAAGTTTTCCCGCGATAAACCATCATCTCTAGACATAACTAAGAAAGAATTTTGCCCCCTTTTGTTACATTGCCTCACGTGCAAATCTGCAATTCTGCTTCATGATTATTGACAACGTGTCAGTGTGAAGAGTCGTATATCATCTGACTGAGCCAATTACAATGACGATCCTGCAACACCTTACGTCTGCGATTTGCCGGTAGAATTCAACGGCTCGTGAGAGTTAAAATATCCAATCACAGACCACGAAGCAGAACGGCAGATGTGCACGTAGGGTACAGAAGCAAAATGGGGCAAAATTCCTTCCGCGAAAAACAGGGGTCCCTAGACATAAAACATCTGTGATTTACAGGTAGGGCCCAGAAACGTTGAGAGTTATAAACATCAACAGCAGTACAATATCAGATGTTCACATGCGGTTGGTACAAACATTTTTACGCGAATATCGGGTGTCCGTATTGACTATGAAGAACAGCCGCAGATGTGCATGTAAGTTGGCGAAAGAAAAAAATCTTTTCACCAAAATCCTTGGCCACTATCCATGAGCAAGCCAGGAACTGTTCTTAGGTTTGCAATGTGTGCTGACATTTTAGTCTGTTTCGCGCAGTTTTGCTAGATTCTGTCAATTCTCCTCTGAAATAAAGGCAATGTTACACTATCCTCGTTGCTATAGTTAAAACTATATAAACCGCTAACATTGAGCCAGGCTATGTATGAAGAAACCGTCCCAGCATTAGTCTGGACTCATTACGAAACCCCTTTAAAACTAATTTCATAATTGTCGGACCGGAAATTGAACCCGCACACCACCAAATGCGAGGGGAGTGTTTTAATGCTGCTGCACCTAGCATTACAACCGCTTAAGCTTTTCGTCCTACTTTCTTCGTCCGACAAACTGCCAGATAGCACACGCGACAAGATTGAATTGCAGATATACTTAACCAAGAGCTGCGTTTTGCACTGCACGCGAGTCTGAAAAATATCATGTGATTATCCAAGGTGAGCATTACAGTACATGGCAATCTACGCAGTCGCGGTAAAATTACGAGCTTGAAAAACAGGTTGGACAGGAAGAAGGTGATAAGCTACATGAGTTTTTTTATAGTTGCTCAACGTAACTTGCGTTATGCCCAAGTCGAGGGCCTGAGTTATACGTAAAAGAATCAGTAAGGAGTTATTAGATGAAAATTTCTCTGGTTTATCGACCTGTAGACGAGGGGCTGCAGATAGTCGGAACTGTACACTCTTGATGAACGCGCCGTTGACCAACGAGCATGACATATTTGCCGGCTACTAGATGTGTTGTGACCACTCAGTAGTAAGGGGCACCTGCACATCACCGTGTCAGTGACTGTAGAGTCAACCAACTCTTGGCAACTGCAGCCCTACCTGGCAACAACCCACGAGCCACCATTGTTGTAGACTTGCCTCCAAGTACGCCTGTGCACTGAAGTAGACAACAGATGCTCATTGGTAGAGACCCGGAAATTTCGCATTTCATTTGAGGAGACGTTAGATTTAAAGCTCCTGTACACGTTTATTTCTTTCGTCATTGTTAGAGGCACGAGTATTTCGGGTATTGATTGTAGGTCAGGTTGAACGCCAATAACCTGTATATCACTGTAACTTTCGTGACTAGACGACAGATGTTTTGACACACCTTTGGAGGTTGCAAGCCAGTAGTAAATAATAAAATAATTCGTGGGGTTACCCACTTGTACTTATAGGAGCCAATGGATATTAAACTTTGGCCAGTGTGTGTATAGGACTGAGAAGTCTAAGCTGCTACCAGATTAATACGTGAAATACTCATATGCCTCCAGTCATTGAATCTCTATTACTAAAACTATTCCTTGAGGACTGCGAACCTGTAGCAGACCTGCATGAAAACACTCATTGACTGCCGCGCTACCCTGCCAGAAGTATAACTGACCACTTACTGAATCATTAGCCAATGTACAAATACAGTAGCTGAAGACAGAGTCTGTGGAGTCTAGCCGGTAGAGCGTTGTACCCGCCACGTTTCCAGGTCTCTAATCATTGGCTGCTTGCTGATACAGTAACATCACATGAGAGGGCCGGCATCTAACCGCTTCTATGGTATATGCTCAGCGCCATATAGGAAGTATGAAATAAGTCCAAGGTCAATTGCGAATATGACACTAACTTACAGTTTTATGAATTCTAGCTTGTGTCGAAAAGAAAACGCAAATATTTCTGGTCCCTTGTAGAGACTGGAAAAATTCGTGGTTTCATAGACCTGTAGGTTAGTTTTCAAGAATGTTTATGGAATCGTGCAGACAGTGGCTGTTTGTTAGCTGCTCCCTAGCGCAGTGAAATTGGCCTGTATTTCAAAACAGTTGTATTATTTGCTCAGCTACTTCCAGGAAGTGTCGAGTAAGTCAACGGCCAATTGTGAACGTTATATAGTTGCTGGATTTCTAGCTTGCGCCTAAAATGAAACGCTAATTTTTCAGGTCTCTAGTAAGCTGTGGGGGTACTGTTATCTTTAAATTTACCTTACTTTAATTCGAATATATATGTGTACGTTGATTCAGGCACGGAAATACTGTACATTCTGCAAATAGTCTGATCTTAGTCCACCCGATAACTACCCGCGGCCGATGATATCGTAATATTTGACTGACTACGTCTCCAAATTATCAAATCAACGATTTCAAATTCCTCTCGTAATCAGTGTTTATAGACAAAGGTGCGTTTAAATACGTACACTGGCGAAATTTTAGACTAGTTAATTAATTAATAAATTTTCAGTAAGGTCTTTATGATGATAATAAACGAGGAATCCACAGCAGTAACACTCCGTTATATTGATTCATGCTATCGTCTAAAGATATTTTAAGAAATTTTATAATTAATTTGAACATTTGTGATAGAAGTTATGATTTTAGTTCATTTAATTTACTAAAATATTATATTTTAAGGAGCTGTTTCCCTAAGCAGCTAAATTCAGCATTTAAAAAATGGTAGTTGACTGTAAATATATGGTCACATGAAACCACAGAACTCATTGACCTACCCCTGATGGTTAACTAGGTAAAGGACCTGAATTCGACTCCTGACTCAATTAATCCTGATTTCTGTTTTCTACGGTTTCCCGAAATCGCTTCCGGTGGATGCTGGGATGGTTCCTTAACAAAGACCATGGCCGATTCCTCTCCCATTTCCTTTCCAGTTGTGTCATCGTTACTAATGACTTCGCTGTCGACGGGACGTAAAGCCCACTTACCTTATACTAAAACAGTAATCTTGCCAGGCGAACTTGTTTCAGATTCGCTGAAACACATACAATGAAACACGTGCTGTGTAATAATTGCTCAACTTAAAGGAATGACTGCGCACCGCTGATGCAAATAACCTTGTAACCGTGACCTTAACAATCAACCTGCTTCGTGCAGATCTTCCAGAGCCTCCATATTGTGATTCACCGTCTGTAATCTGGTAAACGTTGTTTGCGAAGAGCACTGCAATTGAACGGAAAACCTGGTTACTGCTCTATTATTATGATCACCCTCTTTGAACACATTGGTTTGATAGGGCTTCCAAACGAATTCTTTTATTTTGTAGGATTGTTCGTAAAGGTAATTTAACTTCGTTCATTACAAATGTATGTTAAGCTAGCACATAGAGCAAGTAATTGTTAATTTTTACACGAAGAACAAGACTTATTCATTAACACAGACAGTAGGTAATAATTAATTTTTTATTCATGCAGAGCTGCGATATTTTATCGCAGATACTCATTGTACACGTATGCGATTAGAAATGTTATAACAGAGAGCTTAAGAGTTGCATAATCTTGTCTAGAAGGAAAGCGCGTGTGGCATAACAAATACTGTAGATCGTGTTCTTGTTATAAAGTGCCTTACAGGCGATTCGGAATAAAGTGTGCTCTCAAAAAAGCTCTGCTAAATTTATGTTTTCAGGAAATTAGTATCTTTCCGCGCGTAACAGCTAGCGACAGGAAATGTTTAACTTCTCTCGACACGTCACTTAATGTTTGCGCGTGCAAGATAAATTGTGCTGTCAGTAGGAACATTACTATACACTCTGATAAAAAAAATAGCTTATCAGTCATATAACATGCAAGTATGTCGTTTTCGATTGATTTTATTACAGTTTAGTTGTATTAAAATAGGAAAACACACGAAACCATATTCGGCAATCCACTGCCAACCATACAGGCAATAAAGCACCTATGGTTAATGTTGAATTCAATACAGCAACGGCTAGTGATATTTTTCGTAGGTTAAATTAATTTTCAGTGCTCACTTTATTTCGAACGACCTAAAATTATTATTTGATAGGATCATAAAATATGTTCACGTGGTCAGCATGGGCTGAAGTGATATCGAAATGTGTTATAGACACTGGAAACTCACAAAAATATTTAAAGTCTGTGAAGTGTTCAATTTACTGTAGTAGTGTAGCATTTTTAACTAACCCACTACTGCTACGTGATAATGCAATTTATGATACGTGTGAACATATATGATTCAAATCACTCACGCTATATGTTAAAGCTGTACAGTTATAACTGGGAGTGTTGAAGAAAGGAACGTGCTTCAGATAAACGGTTGCCACAGACCCGGTAATGTTGCAAATTTTTTTGGGAAGACGTTATATTTCAAACTCCTGTACACGTTAAATAGTTTCGCGATCAGGTCAGTGTTACTGAAACTCACTCAACCTCTTCCCTGGGGAATGTGGACCAATAGCAGACCTGCTTATAAACACTCACAGACTGCGGCGCTACCTTGTCACATGTACAGCTGGCCGCTCACTGGAGCAGCAGACAATGTACAAGTAACTGAAGACACCCTGTACACAGGACTGTGAAGTCTAGCCGGCTGGTAATTGAAACCGCGAAATTTGCGGGTCTTTAACGGTAGCCAGTATCTATACAAAACCTTCAGTGTGTTATACACAGCACGTTGGAGTCTATCTAACAGTTATCTTTTGCTGCTAATTCCCAGTGTCTCTGCCTGTACATAGTAGGCATTTTAATTAGACATGTTGTCCAAATATCAACAAAAATAGCAGTATCTTCGTATGTACCCTGTAATATAAATGCAAAGTGTCCAGTTCAGTCGGTGTTTGTCATTAAGGAAAATTATAAATGTTTAAGCAACTTGTGTGGTATGAAAAACATTTTATTTACATAAAGTATTTTTCAGATCTGGAGATGAAAAATTTGCTGGTTATTGGAAGGATGTAACATGGAATATTATGAATAAATGACCTCAAAATATTTCCAAATGCAGTTAGAGAGCGTAGTACATGATTTAAGGCTGAACATGTTTATGTAAATTTGCAAAAAAAAATCTAGAAAAAAAATTGTGTTTCTGAAATTTCTGAACAAGCTTGTTTCTGTCACATGTTTATACTAAAACTTTATGATGCACAATTTAAAGGGATGGTAGGAAACAGCAAAAATATTTTGTGCTACCGTGTTTTTGAAAACAGTGTGGCGGCCTGTGCGTTGTATGATCAGAAGATTGAAATATAATTGTTTAAAGTGTAATCACAAATGTTCAGTAATGGCGTCCCAGAGTTATCATTGGCCCAGTCAGATGGGAGCTAGCCAATAACGACAGAAGAACGTAAGATATGGACATGTCACCCGAAGCCTAACAAACAATCAAACTTTCTCACGATAAATCAGTGTACTTAGTATTTTTGTAAGCTACATTTTGGAGCAAGAAAACACTTGAAAGGAAATGCGTCGTATTAGCGAAATACTTGCTTTAAAATTTGGACTAAGATTTTTCTATCACTGCACTGTCTTCGATTTTCAACACTGACGTGCAAATTATTGCAAAGTCCCGTAAACTTTTTGAATGTTACTTTGTTCAACTTGCCTTATGGAGACAGTAATTTTACTCTGACAGTTCTATCGAAAGATCTCGGAGAAACAGTGTTTCAATGGTTGTAGTTAATTTCGCAGAATCTCGCTGACTGCTGAAGGCAGACGCTGGGTTAGTAGGACGGAATAGTTGCAGGCTCGCTGTAGTTATTAACGCCACGGGGTTTCCATTAATGTACAATTACACGAGTAACAACGCATGTCTCTGCGGTATGGTTCGTGCACAACGAGAGAGAGAGAGAGAGAGAGAGAGAGAGAGACAGACAGACAGACAGACAGACTATCAAGATCTGCCGACTGCACTTTGAGTTCATTCTGCATGTGCTGTTTGCAATCATGTGAATGCCTCATACGAATGTGCGGGATTCAGCTCTAGGTTTTGGGGCAGGAGGACCATTTATAAAAAGATGGTAAGCCCACACCTCGAACAAAAAAAAAAAAATGGGGGATGTTCCAGGCGTCCACCCCAGAAAAATTTGTATTGTAAAGTGAAAAATTGTGGTATTCAAGACATTATCTAAACACAAAACAAAAACTGAATACTCCACTTTAAAAATTTGTAATAACTTATAGTTAAACTATACGTAAAAGGACAAAGAGGGGGGGGGGTAGCTGCCCCCTGATCCGCGTCCGCTCACACGTCTAACTTATACCAACAAACTTCGACTGCTGATCAAGAAAATAAATTGGACTGCGTTATGCATCAACAGGCTATGCGATAATTGTACGGTATTAGTAAATCATGCTAGAACTCTTTCAGAATTGAAAGTCTTACAAAATACATTTAGTTCTCTAAAGTCAATATTTATAACAACAGGACATTAGGCTAAATTATTTTTTTCTAGCACTGATAGAAAGTTGAAAGTTGTTTTCCACATATGTGACAATGGACACGTAGTCTTGGGATGCAAAATATCGTCTAATTATAAGTTGACCTGGTGATTTATCGCAGGAAAAATTGACTGTTTGTTAGGCTTCCGTGGAACGAGCAACGAACTTAGATTTTTTTAAAAAAATCTAGCTTGTGCCTAGAAGAAAAAGCAAATTTTCCAGGTCCCTAGAAGAGTTCAACTTAAAGGAAACCCCAAGTGTTTTTGACAACGTGTAACTTGCAGAGATATGGAAAATTCGCGTTTTCTTTCTGGTACAAGCTTGAATTCAAACAATAATAATTTCTTGTCGCTTTAGTAATTAATCCTTGACTTATACGTAGAGACAGAAAATTTCGCGAAAAGATTTTGTGTCACTTTGTTCGAGTGCCTTACGTGCGCACCGGCATCTCGGCTTTGAGGGCAGTGATTGGATCTTTTAACATCCAGCGTGTGGAGGTTAAACCCGCAAATCACAGACGTGATGTGTCGCAGTTATCCGTGTACTGATTGGCACAGTCAAACGAATAACGACTCTGCACAAAAACACTCTGCCAGTAGCCGTGATGTTGAGCTGCAGTATCGCACGGAACTGGATCAAAGTGGGGCAAAAGTAGTTTCGCCAAGAATTCCTGTCCCTACTTATATGACACATCCTGGAAAGTGCTGAACCAATAAATAAGTAACTAAATGCATGCCCAATAATCTACTATCACTATGTCAGTGAGCAGCCAATGAGAAGCTGTTATCTGCTTGAGTACACAGATATTCATCGAGATCTGCCTACAGAACCATGGAATTTTCAGGCTCTGGTTATGTTAAACATGGATCGTATGGTTCTTGTATACGCAATAAGAACACTTTGAACAACGAGTCGTCTTATTAATATCAAACATGATAACCCTAAGAATGTATTAGTTTGTGGACATGCGGCATTGCTAGGGACACCTGTTTTTCGCGAAAATAATTTGCCCCCTCTTTGTTTCAGTGCCTTACAAATCTGCAGTTCTGCTTCGTGGTCAGTGATTGGATATTTTAACTGCCACGAGCCTTGAGATTCTATCGGCAAATCACAGACGTGTGGTGTTGCAGGATTGTTTTTGTAATTGGCTCAGTCAAATGAGATACGGCTCTTCACGTATATACGCTGCCAATAATCATGAAGCAGAATCGCATATGTGCACTTAAGGCACAAAAGCAAACTGGGGCAAAATTATTTTCGCGTAAAACAGGGGTCGTTAGTCATTGCTCTTGTAGCGTTGAACAAACATGTGTTAAAAGTCAAAGAAAAAAAAACAGAAGATTACAGAAAGAAACAGAAAAAGGAATCCTGGATGAATTCAGTCAGTTTTTTTATTTCATTATTATTTTTTCTTATTATCTAAACATCACAATTCTAATGGTAGAATTCAGTGAGATTTCGATAACATCAAGACACAAAAGATGGACATAAAGAAAACCAGATTCCCAATAAAAATGTAACAAGGCAAAATGAAAGGAAAAAATCAGAGGCCAGTGGACAGCAACGAAATAAATAAATAAATAAATAAACAGGACACAAGTTCCACTCAACGAAAAAATTCAACGTTTCGGGAATTGCAATCTGTTCCCGTCCTCAGGCTGGAGACACAGCTAGTCGGAACACCAAAATGCGAATGATCAAACAATTTAAAAACCTCATGATAACTCTATTAAATATTTTGGTTCACAACGTCACGATTAACAAATGGTTTGGTATTGCATTCATACAGTCACATTTCAAGGGTAACGCTATTGTTTTCAATCTCATTAACATCTTGTACCCACTGGATATTTTCAAACGTAATCGTAAGACCTAAATTTCCAAATCTTATTTCAGAACGACATAATTCTCATTTAAGTGTGCTGTACATGTAGTTCTGTGTATTTATATAAAATGTTGTTAATCTAAATGTGTAGTGTATGTCATATTTTTTGGTATTTCTGGTGTGTGTAATGCATATGTGTGTTTCTGCAGAGTGCATATGTGTGCATCGTAAAATCTTTGGATTCATAAATTTTATAAAGGTATACATACAGTGCGCCGTATATTCACGTTCTTATTTCAAGTGAAATTCGCCTCAGAAATTATTTACACCTGCGACATTTGCATTCTGCCATCAGTGGAAACCCGGACATTTGGCCAATTTCTAATCAAAGAAGTAAGGTTTCAAATGCTGTACAAGTTCACTAATATCGCGATTGCATCACTGTTACAAAAACTCTTGTTTGAGGACTGAGAATACCAATGGCAAACCTGCATGAAAACACTCTCTGACTACCTCTATACCACTCACTGGAGCAGAAGACAATGTACAAGTAGCTGAGGACATAGTGTACACAAGACTGTGGAGTCTAGCCGACTGGCTGTTGAACCAGCAACATTTCAGTTATTTCGTGTTATTATCTGTCAGGAGGCTGGGCTAAATGTTAATGTGTGTTAATTTGTCTTCTGCTTTTGGCAGTTAGTTTGTGTTGCGCCCCTGACGGACATTTAAACCAACGTTATAAGGTAAACAATAAACTTACCACTCTCCTGGAATGAAGGCATATAAAGTCACGGAGTTTATTTGTATGAGTATATGCCAGTAAATACTAGCCTGTTTGCGAACAATAACGTGAAATTCCCATATATAATAATAGATTTAAAAAATTATTTTTGTTCTGCCTACCTAGCTTATAACGACAAAGTTTAAACAGGGAAACTCAGTGGATGTGTTACGAAGATGACTCTTTCAAACCAAAAGAGTCAAATGTAAAATATCTGGAGGAATACTACCACACCAAAAACCTTACCATTTTCTATTTGTAGGCAACTTTGTATTTTTATCAAACAGCAGAGAGAACTCCAAGTCAGCCAAGTTATTATGAGCTCCACAAACTGGCGGCGTTTGACAATGAAGGGCGAATTATTACATTTCCCTACCCTCTCCAGACATATTGACATCCGAAATCACGAGTAAAGAAAATCAGTTTCGTACACAAAGAATATTCTACTACAAAGCAGATATCCATAGCAGTTGTATGTCTGACGCTACGGTAAATGCCATCTCTACTCCAAGTTACTATGTTCTCACGTGACTTCTGCAGTTGGCCAGCAGTTTGTGTGGTGCGCCTGAAGGACGTGTTCAGCCAATGATATCAGGTCTACTGTAATATATCCACTGTCTTGTAACGCGGGCACACAATGTTGTGAAGGCCATGCGCCGATAACGTCTCGGAATGTGTTCGGGTAAGCGTACGCAGTGAATTTTAGTTAGTTCACCAAATAAACAGCACACAATTTCTATTTCTCTATTTGTAATACTTAAACAAAAATTTACTGTTATTAGAGACGACGGAATATCGTTAAAATGTTCTGTGCCAACATAACCTTGAAAACACTGCAGCATGTATGATTGGCAGATGTACATCTGACACAGTGTAACTGTCAACAGACCAATAACAGGCATAAGATATTATAATAGTGGACACTTATTGACTCAGTTAAAAAGGGTAACATCTGCAAGTATATACTAAAGCCAGTAACCTTCTGGTAAACTGAACGTGGGTTGCAACCCAGCAAACAACCAAGTTTTCCTGCGATAAACCATTATCTATAGCTATTATAAGTTATATTTCCTCAGTGATTAAAACCATATGTGCTCAAAAACGTATTTTCGGTTGCTACATTTCTTAAGAAGTTTTGTTTTTGAATCAGTATATTAAAATACAGGTTAATTTATAATTAATTTATTTTAAGACTGATTGCCAGTTTGAAAGCCATGGCTGCCAGCTTGATATAAAGAGTCCTTAGTAAAAGTCCGGTTAACAACTCGCGCACATAACGGTAGGTTCGCGGATAAACCAAGTACCAAGGCTATAGAACCTGTAGTCTCGATGTTTGTGCCCCCCTCCTTGGCCCCAGGGGGTACCAGTCCATGCTCGAGGGGGTCCCGTCACGATCACCGACTCTCGTGTCCCGCGACAGGTAAACACAACACCAGCCTCGATCACTATCGCCAGTACTTTCAGCGGCGTGCTGTAACCTGTAGGCGGGGCCTTGCACAATCTCTCCCGCGCCATTGGCCCGCTCTTGCTGCCAGACAGTCGAGATACGCTTGCAAGTTTAGTCACTTAGTGTCTTTCTCATGTAACACGCCGATTTCGGAAGATTTTCCACATGCAAAAGATTATTTAATCAACTAACAAATAAAATATTATAGCCGGGGACGCAGTTGTCGGAGGGCTACAGCATCCCTCCCCCCCCCCAAACCAAAGCGATCCATGTTCGATCCCCGGCGTGTTCGCTCGTCGGATTTTTGGATGTGGGAATCGCTACCGATGGTCGGTGGGGTTTTTTCTCAGCGATCTCCCGTTTCCCCTGCTCCTTCATTCCGGTGCTGCTCCACACAAACACTATGTTACCCCTCAGCAGCGCTAAATACGTTGGTGTTAAGTGCTAACAAAATTCTCTTCACGTCGCTTCATTATTTTAGCTGATTTCATGTTTATTTTAATCTGGTTGATAATTATTAGAGACGGGAAAAATTCGCTGGTTCGCTGACCTGTAGGTTAGCCTCCAAGATTATATGTTTACTGAAGTAAACAAGAGCTGTTTATTAGCTGCTGGTTGATACAGTGGTATGGGGCACGTTTAGGTATGTTTAAATTATTGCCTCAGAGATTTCCAGTGGATGTCAAAAAAGTCTACAGCCAAATACGAAAGTTGCACGAACTTACAATTGCTGGAATTCTAGTGTGTGCGTGAAAGGAAACGAGAATTTTTCACAACCCTATTAATTATAGAAACAATAATTATAAGCCTTAAATAAATACTGAAATAAAAGGTCCTCTTCAATCTAAATCTGAATTAGTGAATATTCACTGATTCATGCCAATGGATGGAGCAGCTTCAACTACTTGAATCAGTGAGGAGCCACTGTGAAATTGGTGACTATTCACTGATTCCGATAAAGTGTGCCAACACCCCACAAGTTAATTAGTGAATGTCCACAGATTTTACAGTATTTTTCACTGATTCAATAAGTGAAAATTTCTCTTTGAAAACAACTGGAAAAATGGCGAATGTTCACTGATTCACTTGTGAGATGTTGGCACTCTTAAAGGAAATAAGTGAATATTCACTTACTAAACAGTGACTATTTTCACTGATTCAAATTGTTGAAACTGCTCCATCCATCAGCGTGAATCACTAAGTATGCACTAATTTAGATTTAGAGTGTTGTAGGTGAAATCGAATCAGACATTTAGTATGCTTTGTTAGACTAAAAAAAGTCCACATTGTAACACAAATGTCACCTATTTGAGAGAGTTCTGAATTATAGCGGGAGAAGCTGAATGTCTGCTAGGTTTCAACATAACATGTTTATTTCTGACGTTCTTCTATTGTTATTGGCGTTTCCCCATCTGACTGGGCCAATGATAACCCTGATGCGCAGATACTGAATATTTGTGAATCGTCGTTAAGGCGGCCACCTACCCCATGCTCCAAATGCATTGCAGTGTGTTCGCAAACAGGTTTTTTCTACGAAACTATTCCACATGTGCTCGTTGTGCCTAAGTACGAAAAAAAAAAGACACTTCAGACAAGGTCGGAACCTCATTTTAAAGTCGCCACGCTCATTAAAAATACTGTTCCTAAGCCTTCCAACGTGTCTAAAAACTACCTTTTCAGACTTCCGTACTTAAAAATGTACTAACAGGATGTATGTGAAACTCAGATGGCCACCTGCACCGAACTTCGTTGCAGACTTTGCACCAATAAAATTATATGGTCTCCGCTTAGTATCCCGCAGTAAAAATCGTTCGGCGGGAAGCTTACACGCTAGTTCCGCGCTTGGCTCGTTGAGGCGACGTGGCATTTGATGCGCGCTTCAAGGTCGACCTTACTGCTCCGTCGCTTTTAAGCCTTTCAAGCGCGGGTAGGCGGCCCCCTTAAGACCTCGCTTTTTAGTTTTGCAATAGTTTCGAAAATATTTTAAACTCATGTTAATACATACATCAAATATTCATTCTTACAGTTTTAAGAGCCCTATACAGCGCACGCTAGACACAGTGTCTGAGGTACGGTAACAGGCAGGCGATAAGCGCTAGATTAGCTCGTGAGTCAACAAGGGTATCGCCTTTATGTGCGGGGCGCGAAAACGTCGTGCAGTGTTTTGGTCGTTGACTTTATCCTATGGGTATTTTAAGCGGTCACCCTATTATTTTACTAATGGAAAGTGTAATGTAAAGTCCAAAGCATGCTTCTCTATTTTCGTTTTACGATTGCGGTTTAAATTTTTTTACATTACAGCAGTCTGAAAAAGCCGTTTTTTTTTTGCCATTTCGAGGTGTCTCAAAACAATGTCTGTAAGTATGATATCTAAAAACAAAAATTGAGAAGCATAGTTTTAAATGTGTTTTCTTTTCGTAGATGAAGATATTGAACGCACGTTTAGTAGTATATCTTACAAAAACTTTCTCCTAACAAGCTGCAACAATGGTCGTGCGGCAGCTGTATAGTACTCTTAAGACTCATATATCATAGTTTGCATCTGAATTTTTCTGTTGCAATACACCAAACGGATTTTTAGATTTATGCCCCTGAAATATCACATATTTTGTGGCCAAAATAAGCCAAAATTATGCAAAATAATTTTTTCTAGCAAACGGTAGATTATTTTAAAAAACGCTGTGGCAAATTGTGTATTGTATAACTATAAACAGTCTCAAATTTTTTCAAAACAATTAGTTAAAAATATTCGAGTTATTTGCAGTTATTTGAAATAAATGAAAAGCATGGTCTTAAACAATCTGCCATCCATATTTGACGTTGGCCGATACACTCATATGCGAAGTACAGCGACACGAAAGATTCCAGCGATTTCCTACTATTTACAAATATTTGTTTCCAATACGTACATAAATATACACGAATGCATTTACTTCTTACACTTTTATACAACGACGACTGACTATTGATTAAAACGCTTTTAATATTTCAACATACCTAAAGAAATTCTTCTTACATTAATTACCCTCAGTTTTTCCTCTTGAAGGCGATGGGTAGAGAAGATATTCATATTATTGAAAAAACGAACAAAAAGTTATTAAAATTGTATCCCTACTATGACTCACAATTTCATTCTTGTGCGTTATTCTCAAGAATAAAACTCTTATTACGACTTATTTTACATACTCATATTGTTAACAAATTTTGTTTTGTTATTGCTTCATCGGAATGTTTTAATGTAAAACTATCCTACTGTGTCTTTAACAATGTTGTTAAAATTACTGATAGACAAAGTACCTCGTAATTACCGTGTTCTTTAGATATCAAGAGGGGTTTAACTGATATTGTTACGACGAGTCCCAGTCATCTTCTTCATAAATAGGTCTGAATGCCGTAACGTGTGTCCTTATACCAGTCAGTAACGCGCCTAGTATTAGGCAGCACCGACACTACACCGAGTTGCAGGTTGCCTACCTACAAGTCTTATAAAACGAGACCAAGTTTCTAGGTGGTCTAGTTAAATGGTAATGTACTGTAAGAATTATTTAAAAATGTAACATTCTTATCCACACTTTTTTCACAGTTCACTTAATAATTCCTAATGAGTGGTTGAATACCACCTTTACAATTCGGTTTAATGTTTTCTGTAAAATATCTAGCAGACATTTGCTATCACACAAGTCAACTACTTATTCGCTAAGTAACCTTACGAAAATAGTTATTATATTTTTACAAAAAAAAATATCACTTATCAATAACAAAGTATCCATTGAGATTTGCTTAGTTTTCCATTAATTACGAGTAAATACTCGTTATAAAATCATTAAAAATAATTAACAGGTATGTGACACAACACCATGAACTACTTATGTAAACATGTAACTACCAAACTTAAATACCAATAACATGTGCTTAATATGTACAAATTAACAACTTAGCTATCCACTATATTTTTGAAGCTGTGCCAAACAAATATGAATTCAATATTCTATTTTGCAATCTGAAACCTACTAGAAGATATCGAATACTAATTGCATATGAATAAATTATTTCTTAATATTTCAAGGAAATATATTAACACAGGGTTTTATGATTACTTGGCACTGAGTTCTAAACTTGAAGGAAATTTTGCTAGCTATAAGATTTAAGATGCAAGACTTGTAGAATTTTATAGCCAAAGGTTTATACATACAAAGACAAAAATATTACGACACAATTCTATTTTCGTTGGACGTTTTTTAATAAGCCAGTTATGAACTATGAGTTTCATTAAAAAGTATAAATAATAAGTTACAAAACTTAAAACAAACTGTGAGATTAGTATCTCCACCACCCCCCCCCCTCCCCAAACCTGACATCTTCGTCCGAGTCACCATAAATATTATTTAATCATTTCCCGTTAAGCGCATTTCCTCGTCTGTAATCACAATGGCGGAACGCGTGTTGGCGCATTAGGTCGGAGGTATTCAAAACAGCTGAATGATAGTTCCACTTAACTGGAGCAGGTCGGGAAATATTGACGTAGCCGTAAATGGCCCGTAACTTGAAAAACCTCTTTCGTGCAGGTGTTCTCTGAAGAATGAGAGCGGCAGTGACAGAGAGAGAGAGAGAGAGAGAGAGAGAGAGAGAGAGATAGGCTCAGGCCCAGAATTCTCCTGTGTGTCGGCATCTTTGTCCAGTATGACAAAGAACCAGGCGAAGACCATCTAGCCAGCCACAGCAAGGTGATCCCTATCGACCCCGCCGCTCTTTCGTCTTAGCGCGATAACCGGCGACGATATAGCTGTCCCTCGAGTAACCCACAAAGGGCTTCTCTGCGCGCCTCCTAACACTTCTAGATATCTTGTTATTGATTCCCGAGCCAATTTAATGTCGTTTATTTCCTCCCCTTACAATGTCCTGTTCCACCTGCCCTGGACAAAAAACAGGAAACAGCTTCTCGGGCATTATACAGGATGTCCAGAGACTGCCGCATAATAACTATACCTCGTGAATATTGAGCTAAATGGGAGACGAAGATCTTCGTCGCAAATTATTGTACGACGAAATTTTTGCGCACAATGTTGCAACACAGCACGAAGAAAGATCCCCTTTGCGCTCAAAGTCCAGGTATTATTTTACGTAGCATCATGTTTGCGATGCAAGGGATTTAAAATATGTACTCATATTGTGATGGCCAAGACATTAGTAGTAGTAAGATATATCTGGACTGATAGAGGGGACTAAATGCCATGCTGTGTTGCCATTTTGACACAGAGGGTTTTGTCACGATGGACCTCAGCATATTTTTTGTAGTGTTTACCAAAAATAAAATTTGCAGTCAGTGCAAAACTTTATTAGGCGTAGAAAAATAATTTTCTGGTCACCACAAAAAAACTTGGATGAGGTCTATACGGTAATAATGGGAAAATATTTTGTAGTAGCCGCAAATTTTTTTTTTTTTTTTTCGGTGAAATGAAGATAGAAATTTGTTTCTGCCTCTTTTACATCAGTTTTCCTAGATCGACAACAGTTCTTCTGTCAGAAATCAGGAAAGAAATAATCACACGCAGTACAGTTACGCAAAGTGAAAGACAGTTTAAAAATAATAAAAAAAAATGTTGTAAGCGTTTTCCATTTTAGTTTAAATGACACGTTGATGTTAAATATGTAAAATAAATACGCCACAAATGATTGATTATGTTAATTTTACTGATTTATTTATTAACTACTTTATTTCATATGTATGACTGAATTTCCCTTAAGTTTACCTTAGAAAATCTTGAATTAAAAAATTTAGATGAAAAACTTTCTACAGTAAAATATTTAAACAAATTAACTATTGAGAATGTAACATTCAAGTCAGAAAGAAGATTTATGTTGTATGGAAATTATAGTTACTGGTTAAGCAGGATACTACAAGTTATGCACTAAGTTATAGTATCCTATTGTAACACTTATGTTATAAAAGCATTTGATAATATGAAAAGTAACAAGAAGTATGTATAATATGTATGTGAATAAAAGCAAACTTACGACTGACATATTGTTGTTTAAATACTATTTTCATTTTGAAAAATTGTTATTAATATATCGTTGATAATATTAAAACAAGTTTAAACCACGCACCATTCGAGTAAGATCAGATAACTAAAGACCTATTCACAATCGGCATGAAAAAAATAACATAACTTGCACTGCATTACATGCAAAATTGTCCGTACACAATCACCACGAAATATATTGTTTCCTGAACAATCAGAAAATAATCAACAAGAAAAAAACTAATTTCTTATTGGATAAAAATTTCGCGCCAACAGCTGTTATGACGTTTCACATTCTTATTGGCCGGCATAAAAATCTTGGCGTAGTAAACACAGAGATGACCATCTTTAACGCCATGCCAAGCATTGTCATGCCAAGCATTAGTTGTGAACGCCACCATTCGTATCACAGATATTCACTTTCTTATGGTATATTTCTTACTTACTATTGTGAACGGGGCTTTAAGTAGTACGGTACGGTAGTAGTTGGGAACTTACGTTTTCAAGCGTTAGCATATATAAGTGGAAAAAACCGCATTATCGACCATTTTTATTCCACTCTGAAAATGTCATGACTGTTGACAGCCAGTAAGACATATTGTGCAAGATAACTTCAGTAAATATAAAATCAAGTGAACTACAATAATTAGTGTTTTGTATTAGAAGTCATAACAGTAGTAAAATATAATTACAACACATGAAACAGCTGCATAGCGAAAAAGTGACAAATTATACACTGTAAAAAAACAAGTGGTTAATCTAAACGCAGTCTTGTTCCGTCTTGTAAATATGCAATCTTTTTCAGTTGAATACAAGTCTGGTAACTTTAGTATATATTTTACTGCTGTATAAAAAGTCTATGAGTGCTGCCATGAATGTCTGGGAATCAATTATACTATACCTACTTTCTTAGCGCTCCTGTACGCGTGTGGCAAATTTACGAACTACATTTTAGAGTGTACTCAACAATTTGTTAAGTTTCCTTTGCCACATCAAATGCGTGTATTTATTTAGTTACCGACTCGAAAGTATGAAAAGCATGAAATAACATGATAATTAAATATTTGAGTTAATCACAAATTCGTTATGATTGATGCGTAACGACTTCGAAATGTCTAAAGTTTTGGGGTTGTTACATACTCGGCACTAAGACAGCAGTTTTCATCGCTTCCTGTAACCCAGTTTAGCGGAGAGGTTGGCAGCGGAGCTAGCAGTTGTAGAAAGCCGCAGAGAAATAATCTCGACAATGCGATAAGCAGACCCCAAGCCAGCTCTTAATTAATGTTTCTTTTTCCAGAAAATGGCACGACGATTGCGAAACCGCGACACGTTTGAGGCCGACAAACGAGAGTCCGGCTTGAGTTCGTGTCTGTCAGAGCCGTTTAACTGCTTCATGAGGTCTCCATCTTTTTTATCTTCCTCCCTTTCTAGTTTCACAGGACTGAAGTGCAGTGTTGCCAACTTAGGTTTTTTATAACTAAATCCGGGGGGCAGAGGAGGTTTAATAGTTAGGATACTTGCGTTCCTACACGAGGATACGGGTTCGATCTTCGGCAGAGTAGCTTCCGTAAGGCGCCCGCCTACTGGCCGTGTGTTTGTGTGAGTGAGGCACGGCGCCAAGGGCGATGTTGACCGGCTCATCTGTTGCGGTATCGCCTCTACCGCAAGACACTGCAGTGGTATCGTAGATCACTCGCCTGACACTTTCAGTGGCAACCCCATATTCTTATTGGTGGAAAGTTTTAAGCAAAGTACATCGCATGCTTCTATAGTAGTTTCACACGAATACCGTTAATAGTTTTTCAGAATTAATAGTCTGAAAAATCAGTTTTTAGCCATTTTGAGAAGCTCTGGAATGATTTTTCTGATGGACGTGATGTTTTAAAACTACCTTTCCGTATTTCATTTGAAATGTTATTTTCTTATCGTACACTTACACAATTACACGTGTGGAACAGTTTAGTAAAAAAAGCGTAGATATGAACATCCTGGAACACATTTAAAGCGCACGGTAGGCGAGACCCTTAAGGCCACAATCTCTTGTTTATACTTTTTTTAGCTATATTAATTTTTTACGCCTAAACGAAATAAGATATAAAAAACTATGTGGCAGTTTTGTTTAGAATATTCTTCTCCATGTTGGCTGATTTTTTTAAGACTGTAAACTTTATGGTTTTGCGTTCTGGTTAATTTTCTGTTTGCTCAAAACCATAGAACTTATTGTTGTATAAATCAGCCATCACAGTAAAACCCATTATAAAGAAATTTGAGAAACATATTTTTGATATCTGCTTTCGTTTAAGCTTAAAAAAATAACTATCGCAAAAGCAGTAGCATGGCTTTCATATGTGGTTACGTTATCTTGTCGTGTTGTGTTGGCAACGCTGGCACTATGTTGTGTCCCACATCTCCGGGCGACAGGCGAAGCGTAAGGGCATCGCTGTGATTTGTCGTCAGAAATGCCAGGTTGTAAGCCGATGCTTGTGTGCAGTACATCAACTCGCAGACCTTCTATGCAGAGCAGTCCTTGAGGCGGCTCGTTAGACATTCACGAGTCCCTGCCGATCACGTCACGACACGAGCAGATTGAATCTCTTCCAGGGACTCTACATCCGTCCTGCGACACCGGCTAGTTTTGATAAGCGCCGACGGCCCGTTTAATCTTCTGTTTGTCCGTTCAGTACTCGCAGCACGATGTGTGTTGCAACAAAGGTGTGCGTAGGGATTATATTAGGGTTGCACGGGCCAGCTATAGCACACACACGGTTAAGTTAGCAGTTGTGAACGTTTACCGACTACTACGGCCACAGCGTTAGATGTCGCAGACGAAATTACTGCACTGTATTTATAAGTCGCATGTCGATGTGTAGAGCCACACATGTTTGGTGAGGATTATTAACTACCAACTTAATGGTCAGTCATTCGATGTTTTTAACTTTCGGCGTCTTGGGATACTGTAAAACACAGACGTGTGGTGTCGCAGTAACCCTAGTCCTATTGGCCCAAAACATACCGCAAATAACCATGAAGCAGAGCTGCAGATTTGCACGTAAGACATTGAGACATATTGGTGCGAAATTATTTCCACCCAAAATTAGTGACTCTAAAACATTTTATGCTAACAAGTTAAAAAAGTTCCAATTGTAACGTATAAGACCAGTAATATAAAAATCCCGAGTTCGAGTCCAAAACGACTACAAAATTTTATTTTAATACGGTAAATATTTTATATGTCAATGTTTTTCCAATTCTTGCACAGGAAACGTTCTTTCAATTAACAATAATTTTCAACGGTCCCATTAATTCCTCATAGGCTAATTAATAATTGAGTCCAGGGATGAGAATCAAGAACTCCGGCAATTGGTACAGAACCGGTCTCAAGTAGCACCACGCGCCGCTCACTGAGGTGGAGCATTGCAGTACTAACAGATACCGTTGTATACGAGATGCTCTCACTTGACCTTGTAAATATTTAACTGGTGAACTTTTTTGCGAAACATATCGACGAAGTGGCCGGGTAGGACGCCAACAGCTCCTTACGCTCTCACTTTTTCTTTTCCCCCTCAAAATCACGACGATCCTCACCCTCACTTTTGGCGGGAAAAGGTCCCCGTCAAATAACCCTTGGGAACGCCTTTCCAGCCAATCGAATGACTGAACTACATAGCTCCACCCCTCGTGAGCAAAATGTCGCGCTATCCTTGACCATCATTTATTTATTCCTTAACTTTCATTTTAAGCTTGATTTTTTTTTTAATTTGTTGATATTAAGTTGAATACAATATATTATTTACGTTGTCCTACTATAACGTCAATGAAACGCAGATATAGGTCGTTCGCTATAAAGTGAGCACTAAAAATTTAACCTTTGAAAAATATCACTAGGCGTTACTGCAAGTAATTCAACATTAACTATAGTTACCTTACTTCCTGTAAGGTTGGTAGCGAAATTACGCAATATAGTTCCGTGTATTTTCCTATTTAAATACAATAATACTGAAACAAAATCAACCAAAACTGACATATTTCTGTTTTGGATAATTAATAAACTAATTTTATCAAGCTGTATAGATTCCTACGACTGTACAATTTACCTTACATGCGCAAACATTAAGTGCCGTGTACAGAGAGGTTAGACATTTCCCGTCGTTAGCCGTTACGGGCGGAAAGAAACGAATTGGCTGACAATAGAACTTTAGTGGGCCGAACCACATATAATTAAGCAAATAAATAAAAGCAACTTCACTGCCAGGTTGTTACAGAGGTGCTGTGGCAGAGGAGGGATGACTGGAAAGAGGAGAAAGGGGGGCTGCAGTCCGGCCCAAACCTTTCGTGACGGCAAACCACCCCCTCTTCTGACTTCGAGGCACTTGATTGTTATGTACTATTACTAAACTAATCCTAAACTACTTAAATCTCTTCATACAACTATAGTACCATTATAATAATTACCACCGTGTCAAGATGGTTAATTTAATACTCGACATGAGTTAGCTGCCGTGGCAAATGCCCTTTATTCCCTTACAAATCTATTCATACTTAGTGTTATAAAAGTTACACTTTGGCACGTCACAATGTTACGCAAATCACGTAAATTAATATTTCTAGTATATCTGTAAGTAAACATATTTTAACATTGCCGAAATTGATTCACATTATCACAATTCGTATGAAAATGTATACAATGAAGTTGCTAAGTATACAAAAAAATATAACATAAAATTGCTACACAAACTAGAAAATCGCGGTAAAAGTCGACTCTTTGCTAGAATCCAACGTACTATGTATAAGACTAAAGGTTGTGTATCGATATTGGCTATTGTTAGAACCACGAATTTTTTGCGAAAATAATTTTGCCCAGTTTGTTTTAGTAACTTACGTGCACATATGCAGTTCTGCTTCGTAGTCAGAGATATGACGTTTTAACACCCATGTGTCTTGGGGATCTACACTGTAAAAAAACTTCCTAAAATATTTAGGAAGTATATAACCTGAACACATTATGTTACAGTTACCATAATTCGTCTTTAAAATATGCAAACTTTTACACTTGTTACAACACAAGTCTGGTAACTTCAGTAAACATTTGACTGGTTTATAAAAAGTTTAGGAGTGCTACTATGGATGTCTGGGAAACAATTATACCATTACTACTTACTTAGCGCTCCTATACGCACGTGTGACAAATTTAGTAACTATTTTTTTAGAGTGTACCAGCGAATCACAGGAGTGTAGTGTGGCAGTAACCTTATTCTGATTGGTGCAGTATGAGTGACGTCACTTACTAAAGACACACTGCCAGTAACCATGAAGCATTGTTGCCGATGTGAACGGACAGGAAAATTTCGCGAATTTAAATGTCCTGCAGGCTAGCATCTATTGTAGTATGCATACTCAAGCCCCATCTATTCGTTCATTGTCTGCTGTTCAACAGCGTAGCAGCTAGTGGACGAATGGCCGGGCTTGAATATGCATAGGACCATTGACATGGAACATTTCGTAGGAAGTCTTCCCTGCAAAATTATTTTGTAGTAATCACAAAATAATTTTGTGGCGGCCACAGTATTTTAGTTGTGTCAACAAAATGTTTTTGTTGTGACCACAATATAAATTTGTAAGGTGAATACCCACAACATATTATTTTCCGGTGTGGTTGATTCTAACACGAAGGTCATTGAATTCACTAAATTTTCCTGTCCGTACAGATGTGCACGTAATACACTGAAACAAACTGAGGCAAAACACTTTTCGCGAAAAGTTCGAGGCCCTGTGGTTTATTTGAAGCAGTGTTTCATTTTCGACAGGCTCAGTTAAGCTGTACAGCTTTAACACAGCGCGTGTGTCATTTGTCTCAAAACTATACACACGTGTACAAAATGCATCATACAATATTGCAAAGATGAAGATGTTAGATAATATCGAAGATTCTGTTAACTTAGATTATTTCCGTAGTTTTTCCAGTCTCTCTAGCCATTGCTGTTTCAACATTCTATAGAGCCCCTTTTAAGCTGAAAACAGAAGGCTAATGCATATTACTGTAATAAAATAATGCGCTTTTATTTATTGGATTTTTGATTGGCGATAAAATAGAGAACGTGTTATCTTATTTTCAGTTAAATATCAACGAATGAAAAAAGAAAACATCTATCAATGAAAATATTTAGACTACTTTTTAAAACATTGATTGCAGTAACTTCATAAACCTTGTAATAAATGACGGTAGAAATATAATTTTGTTAATTATTAAACACATGCTATCGACTTCTCTTTAAATAAAGATTGTAGAAAAATACAGACATTTTATACGAGCAATGGAGGATTAGTACAACAGCACATTTAACTATTTTTACTAGCGCTGCGTGTATTATTAATTCAAGTGTGAGTTAGGATATTACATTAACTAGTTTGTGAGTTTGTTGTGTGGCTGTGTATCGAGATGCATGTGGTTGTTAATGTATATGTTTGTGAATTTGTATGTGTGCTGATATTTTCTTCTACTCGTAAGAACGGGATATTTTACCTTTGTTAGAAGTTATTTTGATGGTTTTTAATAGCTTTATGTTGGGGATAAGTAATAATATGTATTTTTCTTTCTGTATTTGTTCCTCTTTATGTCATGTTTAGTGTTTAAAACAGTTCTTTAATTTAATTACGAATTGTCACTAATACAATAACATTTATCGTAAGTTCGAAGTAACGTTCTTAAATGTTTTAATTCAAAATTAATGCAATTTGAGTCTCTGCAATTAGGTTAAATAATGTTGATTTATATGAAATTGTATGCGTGCTATGTACTTTTTTCAGGTTTAAATGAGGTATGTTAGGGGTACGGTTGACATAAATGTTCATTATAAGGTTTTCGATTTGAATTTTTTACTAAAAATATGTTTTTCTTTTTTAGACAAAAACAGTGACAAAATTTTGTCTTATGGAACGTTTTTGTCTATCATAGTTTAGCACAATGGCTTATCAAAGTCAAAATGCTGCGTGTCCCGGTTTTAAGTACGACACTAAAACTAACTGACTTAACAAACTAAAATTATTCACTTTGAATAACTATTTTATGCTACAAGGTCTCTTATACGAAACAACCAAATATAAAAATTTTTAATATTTTAAACGTTTATGAATGTTTCAAGTTTTAAATTTAAATTTCACTATTTTTAATACGAAAATAGTTTATGGTTTTATACATGATACTGTGTTGTTAACAGCATCGTCATTCAATGTGAGTTATTTTAGTTCGGCCGGTAAATTAGTTATAAGTGTCATACTTGAAACCGTGACGTGCAACATTTTGACTTTGCTAAGTCATTACGCAAAAACTGTGATAAAAAAATTTCATATAAACCACAATTTTGTCACAATTCATATCTAAAATAGAGTGAATATTTTTTAACATAATTAAATGTAATTCATTCAATAATAAATAACACGCGCTTGTGTATGAGCAAATAAGTTTTATTAAGTAAGGTTATTACTTTTCTGTGAATTTTGTTTCGTTTTACAAACAAGGTTAAACGATTAATCAAATTATTTGTTTATTAATATTATATTTGTAGGTAGTTATAAGTAGTTGGTTTGAAAATTGTGATTAAAATATTGTAACTGAAAATTAATGTAATTTAAATATCGTGGCTAAGTGTAGGAGAAGAAAGAATGTGTAAACTTCGTCGTATTAGATTAAATACATTAATTAATATTGTTATTAAAATCGCACTGAAATAGAAGTTGGTGGAATTTAGCGCAAAGGTGTTCTTTATTTCCGTGTTCTGGATATTAGTAACCACAACCCGGTACCACGTGACTGCAACCAACGAAATATTCTGTCGCCCGGGAGGAAGGAACGTTTAACCGTAAAATAAATAGTAACCAATTACAGGCTTGTTTCCGCAGCAGTCTTATCAGAGATACTTAAACACTTATTTAATGCATCACAGGGACAGCATAATGAATACCGCCTACGGTATTGGAAATTCGGGCAAGGGAAGCCGATAATATGCAAATATAGCGATAGTGGTGTCTGCCGAAGCTAACAGGAGAGTTTAGTTCGGTAAGAGGCGTGGCGGCCACGTTATGGCTGATATCTGGCTGCGTATTAGTTCACATTTCCCTTCCGCCCTCCGCTGCGGCTGAAATAAAAGCGCTCTTCTATCTCTCGGGAACTGCCTGGTGACGTAATAATGACGTCTCGTTTACAGCGTACCCACGTGGAACCTACAACACCATACAGCCAGCCAGGCAGTAATTAAAGTTACGTCACATGTAACTGGTTCTTATAACGAGTGCTGAACGGTTCGTCTGTACGTATCTTTTTGGTTTACAGACGCGGCAGTGATCGCCATAAGCAAGCTGACAGTTATTCACGGTAAAGAGAGATTACTTTAGTCAGTCCTTGCTAAATGCTTTCTTCAGGCATATCGGTCTAATTTCGCTACTTGTTAGTATGAAAACAACTTTTTAAGAGTGAGTGATAGTCACCATTTTGATTTTTTGTATTTTGTGTCATAACTTTTCTTCTGGGTAAATTTTTGGAATTTTTAATTTAACTCCGGAATATAATATGTCCTGATAGAATTGTAGACACCATCAATATCTTAGAAAAATAAAGATTTATGGTGTCTGTAATTCTGTCAATATGTATTCTATACCGTAGTTAGGTTAAGGGGGATCAGTATCCGCCATTTTGGATTGGAACTTCTGTATTTAATATGGCCTAAAATTATTCTATAGTATTTTATGCTTCAACAAGGCAGAGAGAATAGTTTCTTACACTGTTACAGTTGGTATTGCTTGACTATTATTGCTAATACTAAACCTGTGATCATCTGTCGGAAAAAATGACTTTCTTCCTCCGGAAAGTTACTGGAGATAAACTAAGAAATGTAATGACGGTGTGACAATTTGGTAACATTTAAGAATGTTATGTCTGCACCATGTTATACAGGAAATATTAATATATCTCATTATATGGAACTTACAGCGAAAACGGAAGAATTGGAGGAATGCAGGTACTGATCCCCCTTAAGATTCCAAAATTTACTCAGAAGAAAAGTTATGACAGAAAGTACAAAAATTTGATATGGTAACTAACACTCACTCTTAAGAAGTAACCACGGCAGTGTACAGGATTCATATTGTTCGAAAGTTAGAAGTGTGTGTGCGTATCAGAGACGACGTGAAATGACATGGCGGCTAATTTGATACGGGTGATCTTCGCCGCTTATTGGCTGCCCGAGGCTGTTGATACCAGCCCCGTGTATGTTTGGCTCCTGTATGTTACGATAGGTTTCCTATTGACCTGGCTGCCGGCTAGCAGGGCAGCTGCCTTACGCTGATTGGCGGTATGCTTTTCCGCCATGTTGCTGGCGTGCGTGATTGAGTTTGTCGTCCTACATACTATTTCACTTCTGTATTCTTAAATATTCTGTGTCAGTGGCGTAGCGTGGTTGTGTAAGGAAGGCGGGCGGTATTAACACTGACATTACGCCCTGAGCACGCGGCAGTTGTGTTGCAGAAACCGAGGTGTGTTTCTGGATAATTCATTCTTTGCTCCAGGCGAATGCTGGGATGGTTCCTTGACAAAGGCCATGGCCGAATCCTCTCTCAGTCCTTGTCCTAGTACAAGGTGGTGTGTCACCGTCTATAATGACCTTGCTGTAGACAAGACTTAGAGCCCACTTACTCCTCGCTACACCACTGGTGTGTGTGTGCATACACATACATATATATGAATACATACTTATACATATACACATATATAATGAGGGGCTGAGATTCATAGAGGTGTAAGTCACAATTTTTAGTAGTAACTTTTAAATATATACTATTCACATTTTCTAAAATAATATTCTGTTACTTATTTCACTCTTAACTTATTTCTGCATTCCATTTGAGTATTGCAAGAATTTACTTCATTTTGCATGTGATTACAAAAGAAAAATGTTAGCAAGGAAATTATTTTACTAACTTGCATTCGCTATAAATCTAAGCCCCTCATGTATATATATTGTAACAACTTTGCTGTCCGGGGCGCAGCCAGGTTCGCTTTGGACAGAGGGCTTATGTAATAAAATAAAATAAATAAAATTAACGTTCCGAATTTATTATAGACACTACAAAACACTGTACATTAATTACACAACACATGCAATCCACTCTCTCTAAATAAACATATGCATATATTATATACAGATTACATAACTGTCTAATTCTAAAACTGGCTAATTAAATGTCTATCTCGCTCAGTTCTCCAATCGCACAGTCTCTACAGAGGAATGACTCGCCAATCACCGCTACATACAGTCAAACCTGTTCGTCCGCTCACACTTACACCACTCCAGGAAAGTCACCTTTGTCCACAGTAGCACAGCCTCTTCTTCATTCGCTGGTTTCCCTCGTTCACTCGCCGCGCACACTCACTGGCTAATCGCCGATCAGGCTCTCCCGTGGCTCGCAACGAACCTGCTTATATAGCACTTGCGTCGACGCCCAGAATATTCCCTAAGATGGCCGACAGGGCTGGGTGACGTAAGTTGAACCTTCCCGATGTTTTGGTAACACTCAGTCACGCCCGAGCTGAATGCCTGTCAAATTGTGATGAATAGATGCCCACTCATTCAAAAGGATTGTTGACGTCAGTGCGTTTGTGACGTCAGTCTGTCCGAGCAGATCGGGCACCAGGAGCAGGGAGCTGGGGGAAAGGGAGACTGCATTCCAGCACCTAGCATCCCGGACTGTACGTAGCGAGCGGTGGTTTTGAGGGAGGGGGGTGGTGCGGCTCTTCAGTCACGTGCCTGGGCGAGCCTCTACTATATGTATGTATGTATGTATGTATATATATATATATATACATACCTACATATACAAATATATCGCGATTAGGCGCAGGGGACAGCGCTCCGCTACGATAATTATCTAAGGGATGACAAGAAATAAAATCCTAAAGATGAATCAGCGACGGAATGCACTGTGGAAGCCAAAGCACCCAGAGAAATCCCGCCGGCCAAGGGCAACGTCCGTCACATTTCCCACTCGCGAAAAATCTGCGACCACTCACAACGCGAAAGAGTAAAATTTTTTTCAGGACATCGAGAAAAGTCTTTCCGCTTGTAACCTAAAAGACTGACAAGCCGAACGGTAAAACAATATCCATGTATTCGCATGCGAGTGAAAACTGGAGCATCAGCCCAGAAGCTTGAGTTTTTATTGCATGCGAGTTGGATGCCAAATGGTGTTTAGCCAAACGATACGTTTCTTTAATATTCAAAACGTGCATCAATTGTAATGTGAACACAGTGTTTTATATAATATTGCTACTAGAAATCTGTCCAAAACACACCAAAAATATATTGCATAGAAATGCAGCAAAACATTCTTCCGCTCTGCCTTTGGTTTCAATATTTTTTCCTTAATTCTAAGTTCGCAGAGGTTAAATTGGCACAACCATTTTGTTTTCTTGCTGGGATTCAAATTATAGAAACGGTGAGCTGTGATTGGCCGGGTTCATCATTCGGCTTGAAACCTAATAGACAGAGACGCCGAATGAGTTCGAGCATAGGCCCGTAGTCGAGTCACGATCAGTTCGACTCAACGCCAGTGTGTGTTGAGGGTATATATATATATATATATATGTGTGTGTGTGTGTGTGTGTGTGTGTTCTTGCTGTGTGTACCTACACTCTAAAACACTGAACAAACACCAGCTAAAGGCCATGATTAGAGATGGAGACTTATCGCGAAAATGTGAAAATTTTTAAGCCAACATAACCTTCAAAACACTGCAGTTTCTTGCATCATATATATGATTTAATGTTGACTGCCCGTCACGACATAGTCACAGAATATTTAGGAATACAGAAGTGAAATAGTCGGCAGGAAGGCGAACTCAGTCACACACGCCAGCAAAATGGCTTCCCTGGCCAGCAACATGGCGGAAACACCTACTGCCAATCAGCGTGAGGCAGCTGCTCTGCTAGTCGGCAGCCAGGCCAATAAGAAACCTGTAGTAACATGCAGGAGCCAAACAGACACGGGCCTGGAGTCTACAGCCTCGGGCAGCCAATAAGCGGCCAAGTTCGCCTATATCAAACGAGCCGCCACGTCATTTCACGTCTGTATTACTATTTAGTCTGTGACATAGTTGTCTATGGACGAATCACATTCGTAAAATAATACACCAGCAGATTTCTCATTGGTTTTGTCAAATAGGGTAACCGTTTTACGTACATACCGTAGCCAGCAGCATAAACAAAGTTTCCGAAATGCCGAACCTTCGTTGAAATCTAGCAAAAAGTCAAGTCTTACCGCGATAAATCACCGTCTCTAGCCACGATCCATCATTTCTTTTGATTTTACAATAGTCATTTTTTGAACATAAACGTGAACAGATAGCGATAAACTGTTGCAAAAGTTTGCCTAAATCATAGAGTGTACTTCATTAGGTAATTTTTTCAGTACAAAATACACATCAGTTTCAGCTAATTATGCGGTTAACTACATTTTCATTAATTAACTAATTAGCAAAATCTATATACACTTTTGTCTTGAAAAATATTAAACTACGAAGTTAAAATAATTTTTAACAAAACTGTGCAACAGTTTTTCGACATCTGCTACCATTTAGGAAGAAAAAAATCTTAAAAGCAGAATAAATGGTGAATCATGACATTAACTTGAACTTCTCGCCACACGCTATTGCGTAAAATTGTTAATAAGCAGACAAACGCGAGATTTTATTTATTTATTTATTTATTTATTTATTTACAACAAATTTACAGAGGGCAAAAACAGCCCGAAGGCCTTGAAATTTACCCCCATAAACAAACAACAGTCAGGGGAACACAAATACATAAAAAAACAACATAAAAACAACATAAAAACCACATAAAACAACATAAAACAACATAAAAATAACCATAAAAAATAAAAAATAAAAATTAACAAAAGATAATTAAGACAACAACAACATAGAAAGAAAACAAGGAAAACATTGGACAAAGGGAGCGCACTGTCACCGGGAATGGAGTCGAGCTCACGGCAGAGGAGAGGACCCTCGGGACTGCTTTTCGGTCCCCTCCCCCCCGCAGCTAGTCCCACCCCAGTGAAGCAACCCCATTTGAAAAATGAGAAAAAATAACAAACATACAATACATACCAAACGGAAAAACAAGCATGGATGAAACTGAGGGACAGAACAAAACAAGAAGCAAGAAAACATGTGTAGGTGAACTCAACAGCCGGTGGATTCCCCCACCGGAGGGGGCCCTGGTGCGGATTGCCTGCCTCCCAGGGCACTTAATAACGTTTATTACGGTATCGTATCTTCTGAGACAGAATGTGAAATAGTTAAAAGTACTAAGAAAACTTGTAGAAAAGTGTAAATTTCGCTGGCTAAATGATGCTGGAAGACAACCGATCAGTTTTTTGAATCCCTTAACGATGATGGTCAGTTTATGAATTTAAATGCTTTACTACTACAGTTTTAATAACTGTGTGTGCGCTATTATCATGTCGTCTCGTTCCTTTTTTTAAATTTTCGTTGAACATTGAACTATTTTTTTACATGACTCTGCACGTGTTATTTGACATTTTTCTCTAACGTGTTCCCGAAATTTCACTGTCTGGCGCAATAATTTCAAATTTAATGTAAAAAAAATCAGATCAGGTTAAACTAGGCCTACATATATTATTTCAGACTACTTTTATGTATCTGGCCATATAAACGGAACGACTTTCATTTCGCGTGGTGCGTATTCTAAAGCTGACGGAATGCGGTCACAGGAACAAGTGACAAAAACTTGGCTGGCCGGGTGTTATTGTGGACCGAAGTACGTGTTATTTGTAGGAAATTGCTTGCCAGACCGCAGCGACCTAAATTTACAGGCATGGAGTGCTAAAATAACATCCGCGAAAGATTGTTATCTCTAATAAAAGTGGAGCGTACGTAACCTAGCTTACGTGATGTTTATTTCCTTATTTTGTTAAATTTAGCCAGCCGAGGAATTTCTTGAATGAACGCACTTTCACTCTGCATGCTTGCCTGCATTTCCTTGACGGCGAGAGGAAATCCTGCAGCGGTCCTACAGAAATAATTGCGGTTTTATTTGCACGCACACGCCTGTTTTGTTGCGAACGGACTGTTATTATTTATTGTTATTTCAAATTAATTACCTTCAATTTAATATGTTTTTTGTAATTTATGTAATTTAATTGATTTACCTGACTTTTAAGTGTCCTCGAACAGCGCATGGCCTTGGCAGGGCTACACACTGAAAGAAAAGTACTGTTGTAGATACCATAATTCTGTTAAAATAGGGACAACGGTCCAGTACAGTTGTAGGTACGATATAAATTTCTACTGCAACAATGTGTTCTGAAGAAGTAGCAACATATTTGGTAAAATATAGATGCTCTTTTGTTACTTCTACGGTACAAATTGTTGTAGAAATAATCCAGACAGTACCGGCAACTTAATTGGACTGTTAACATAATTATGGTACCTACAACAATAGTTTTCTTTCAGTGCGCGCGAAGGAGGCTGGGGAGGGGTAAATAGGGTAGATTCAGCCAGGGCCAGCATTAGCCTGGAGTGATTTCGGAAAACCCTGGAAAACTGAAATTACAGGATCGCCGGAGCCGGGGATCAAACCCGGGGCCTCCAGAATGCGAGAAAAGTGTTTTACCACTGCTCCACTCTTTCTGTCAGTTGACTTATCAACTTCATTCGCCAAAGTTGTGTAAAAACACTTGTAGGTGGTATTTTTTATATTGATTACGTTTTTTTCTCGTGTTTTAGGTATAGGCCCTAAGGATAGAAATTAGTACTGTTGGTTGAAACTTTATCTTTAAACTAGCCGGGTTGGAGGGGGGGGGGAGTTCTCAAATTTCTCAGTACAATTATGCGAATCACTATTGGTGTGATTCCCTACAAATACGTGCCGCGGTGGCCGAATGGACACACCATTCGCATCCCACCAAGGCGATCCGGGTTCAAATCCCGGCGGGGTTGATCCCCGAATTTTCGCATGTGGGAATCGTGCCGGACGATGCCGTTGGTCGGCGGATTTTTCTCGGGGATCTCCCGTTTACCCCGCCCCATCACTTCGGTGCTGCTCCATACCCACCTCATGTCATCCCTCACCAGCGCTAAGGACCGGCGCTGACCAAAGTCTCTCACTCTATCTCTGTTTTCCTTACAAACATGACCTACGCGTAGCGACCCCTGATTTTCGCGAAAATACTTTTGCACTAACACGCTTTAGTGTCTTGGTTCAACCTCTGCAGTTCTGCTTCTCGGTTATTGGCAGAGCGTCTTTCTATAAAGACGTATCTCATTTGACCCTACAAGTCAGAACAAGCACCCTGAAAAATAGTTTGTAAATTTACCAGACGTACGTTTAAGAGTGCTAAGAAAGTAGGTATGGTAGAGTAGATTCCGAGACATTCATGGTAGCACTCCTAAACATTTTATAAAACAGTTAAATGTATACTGAAGTTACCAGACTTGTATTGTAACAACTGTAAAAGTTTGCATATTTACAAGACTGAAGTATGGTAACTGTCCCATACTGCGTCTGGGATAATAACTTCCTAAACTTTTTAGGAAGTTTATTTTACAGTGAGGTTATAACGAGTAATACCATAGTCATCTTTAGCTGAAGACCGCAGCCTTATATCTGGCAACCCTGCCAGAAAGGGTAATTGTAACACTTCTTGTAGCTATCTTAAAGCAATCACTGTACCTGATACGTTATTCGGCCCTACACATTGGCGAATTAAGGAAAGCCACTGCCGTTGGCGAGACAAAGAAGTGTTATTTAAATGTAAACACTGGTTAGCTCTAAAATGTATGTTATAGTTTTATTTTCAGTTATGTTCCTCCTTGCCGTTACAAGGAAATTGTAATACAAAATTAATAATACACTAACATATAATTTTCGTAGCTGTAATCACATGATTACAGTATACAACCATTTTGGTTCATGTCATGTCAAACACCACGTTTAAGTTCATAGTCCACATTAGTCGGCAATTGTAAACACGTTTCCATTGCACTGCGTTGCTTCCTTCATTGTGACGTCACCTATCGCTGCAAGGAGGGAAACACTGCAAATAGGGTAATATGAATAATTATGGAACTTATAAATGTTTACGTTCAAATGGGACTATCTCGACAATTGCCCTTTACTATCGTGACATCCTGTATAGTTTATCAGTGAGAAGAACCGAACATTTCGGCGTGTTCAAGAACCTGCCGGCTTGACGTCACAGTCTTGTGTACACTCCGTCCTAAAAACATTGGTTTACTGACTGCTGCTTTATTGAGTGGTGCAGGTAGTTCGGGATAATGTGAGCACTTTTGAAGCCCTAGTTACTTTTCTCTTTTCAGGGTATATATATATATATATATATATATATATATATATATATATATATATATATATATATAT